>OZ025246.1:10961689-10964189 GCA_964019155.1 Osedax fenrisi | reverse complement strand
AAGTAGTATCAATAGGATAGGATATGCAGGGGTGTGATATTTAAAGGGGTATCCCACTACAAGTATTTCCAGCAACTTTCCGGAAATAATGTAACTTTAAAACGATGTTCTATCAAGTTGTAATGAGATACCCGCTTTGAAGTTACTATATTTCATGCAAGTTGCCGGAAAGTAACTGGGGTATCCCACTAACATTGTAGTTAACTTGATAGAAAATCGTTTTAAAGTTAAAATATTTCCGTCAAGTTGCCGAAATACTTGTAGCGGGATGTGACCCCCTTAAGATAGCAATATCAGGCAATAACACGATATATACTGATATTGAGGTCCCCGCTAGAAGTACAAATATATTGAATAATTTGCATCTATATATATATATTATAGTATCGTAAACCAAAAAACTTCTAATAAATGATTATATGTATTAATATTATTAATAATATATATATGCGTAAGTGGGTACACAAATGCTACACGCGTGTGTTTATGTATGTACTGGGGGTAGGTTTGTGTATGGATGTATGTGTGGATAGGACATAGTAAGGGCGCTGTAACAGGGGGACGGGGGGATATGTCCCCTCACTTTAAAATCTAGGGGGACCTCCTATGTATTGGTCCCCACCCCAATTTTACCACAAAATTTATTTTGATTGGTTGGTCCCTCCTACATACAAAATTGTTCCAGCGCCCCAAGTTGTAGTAAGGGATACTTGTAGTCTAATACTGTAACGATACAGGTGGGTGGATAGATAATCAGGCAGGCAGGTAGGCAGGCATACATAAACAGGCTGTCTTGGCAACGATGGACATTCGAGTTCGCTAATTAGTATAGCTTTTCACGGGGAATATTACGTATATTTAGAATCAGTTGAAAATCGATGTATTACTACGATAGAGAATATATTGTATAGAGAAGGTATATAATACTGTGTATATTACATTATATATGTTAAGGAGATTTTAAATCATATTATGACATGAATTCTAAATTACACTAAATATAATTATCATATTAACCTTATTCATACTTGGTCATATTATAAATCTATATAAATAAATTGATATATATATATATAATTTATTGTATATATATTAAACACAATGTACTAGACAATATGTAATTAGAATTAAATGTATATGAAACAGAAAATGTAATGATGGTTTATGAATATATATTTCACATTATATATAAATAAAATATTCAAATCACATTCATTAGAAAATTGATTTATCATTATTTATTCTATATATAATTTTGTAAAATATATTTGTAAGGTTACTTTTTAAATCTAACATTATATAAATGTATATTTTTATATTCAAAATGAATCATAAGATAAGATGTATAATACTTTTATTAATTATCTATATTATATATTTAAAGTCTTTAATGTATATATATATTTATTATCTGTATTTTTTCTTTCATATAATCTATTAATAATAGACTATTAATTATCATTATTAATTATTAATTATCACTATTAATAAGTATTTAATATTTAACATTTTTTATTAATAATAGGTAAAACAGATATTAACCAATACAAATAGAATACAGATACATGATATTAATTAATTTTATATTTAGTTCAGAGCTGTATATTATATTACATTTTCCAATGTATTATATATGTATACATTTTGAAGATTTGTATTGTAATGATATGCTGCTTACAGTATTAATTATTTATAGTATATAAATTTTTTTAAATAAACTCCTACTTATTCTCATCTGATATGTATTAATGAGGGAACATGACATATATTTTTATAAATATATTCCGCATCAAGTGTCTGTGACATAATTGACTTATTTATAATGATAATATATATATATATATATATATATATATATATATATATATATATATATATATATATATCTATATATATATATATAGACATATATATATAGCTATATGATAAAATAGTTGCTATTCAATATAAATATTTCATGTGGCAACACTCACATACACATATATATACATAAATAATGTTTACATAAACGAGTATTGACAAAGTGGTTCATCGCCAAGGCATTACGTAATAATGAGACAGACAGAGAGAGAGATAGAGAAAGATAGAGAGATATAGAATGAGAGAGATATATATATATAGATAGAGATATATAGAGATAGATAGAGAGATATAGAGAGAGATAGAGAGAGAGATAGAGAGAGAATGGGAGAATGAGAGAGATAGAGAGAGAGAGATATATATAGATAGAGAGAGATATAGTGAGATATAGCGAGAGATAGAGATAGAGATATAGAGAGAGAGAATGGGAGAATGAGAGAATGAGAGAGAGATAGAGAGATAATGGGAGAATGAGAGATAATGAGGAGAATGAGAGAGGGAGAATGAGAGAGAGAGAGAGATGAGAGAGAGAGAGAGAGAGAGAGAGAGAGAGAGAGAGAGAGTGAGAGAGAGAGAGAGAGAGAGAGAGAGAGAGAGAGAGAGAGAGAGAGAGAGAGAGAGAGAGAGAGAGAGAGAGAGA
>OZ025246.1:10742877-10957877 GCA_964019155.1 Osedax fenrisi | reverse complement strand
TTCTGTTTATATTTTATAATCTGTCAATTTCGTGTCGTTCGTTTCCTATAAAAGGAACACCGCTCGATGAGATTGTCCAATACTCTTGGTTCTGTGTCTCATCGGGTTTGTACATATTGTCATTATGTTTATGTATGTTGTTATACAGGTATTTACATTGAATAAAGTTATACATGAACTCAACTTACATACATACATATATATATATACTACAGTATAATATTGTATATGAGTATATAATATATTATATATAATAATTATATATAAGTATATAATATAATATAATATAATATATTTTATAAGTATGTAATATATATATAATATAATAATGATATCGGCATTGTGAATAAATACAGACAAATGTAATATGCTCATCACTCACCAGGGATTATATAATATGTTTATTTACCTCTAGTGTAATATAATCAATACATGTGATAAAGTGTACTACTGTTTATATCTGTGATGTAAATATTACTGTATTATTATTAGCATTAACCTACCACTACCACTACCATTACCACTACCACTACTAATATCAATACTACTACTACTACTACTACTACTACTACTACTACTACTACTACTACTACTACTACTACTACTACTACTACTACTACTACTACTACTACTACTACTACTACTACTACTACTACTACTACTACTACTACTACTACTACTACTACTACTACTACTACTACTACTACTACTACTACTACTACTACTACTACTACTACTACTACTACTACTACTACTACTACTACTACTACTACTACTACTACTACTACTACTACCACTACCACTACCACTACCACTACCACTACCACTACCACTACCACTACCACTACCACTACCACTACCACTACCACTACCACTACCACTACCACTACCACTACCACTACCACTACCACTACTACTACCACTACCACTACTACTATGAATACCACTACAACTACTACTACTACTATCAATACCACTACAACTACTACAACTGCTGCTGATACAATTACTAGTATTATTATTATCCTATTGTTATTACATCCAAACAATCACACACACACACATACACACACTACGCAAGGCACACATAAACAGGCATAGTGATGGTGTAGTCTCCAAGAGGTAATAACTTTTCATCGTAAAACATAGTCACCGTAGTATTATAGCGACTGTACCATGGTGTGTACTATGGTGTGTATATCTCCCCTCACATCTACGCAGTTATGTGTATCAATGTCGTATGTGAACGGAGGTTCATAAAGAGTATTGCGAGTTAGTCGCAAGTCGAGAGAGAGGTAAGGATACCGTACAGTGGACCATTGCGAGTATTATTCTCTGTATTTCATACTATGAAATGTAACTATTTAAGCTCTATTATCATACGTTGTCGCCAGATATTCGTGTTAGTGTTCTCTTAGTGTACAGGTTACTATTATTATTTGAATACAATCGCTAATAACACTTCCGATAATATTAATTGTATTGCGTAAGAGTATCGTAAATAAATATAATTAATTAAAATATATATATTAAATTATGTCAAAATGTTAAAGTGAAAACTTCATTTAAATTCCTGGATGAGATGAAAGAACTCCACCAAAATAACAATAACGACAACTTATTTAATGTTTTATTGCGTTTATTCGTTATGTTCTTTCTTATGAATGGTGACACAGAGCAACGAAAAAAATGAAAGACCAAATGAAAATAAAGTATGAAAACTAAAAACAATTGAATGCTTATTAATATATTCTATTCTATTTAGGTATTATTCTGTACACTTAAGAGGGGGGACCACATCTATGCCATTGTGGATTATCTTCATCACTATCATCATCATAATTATTATCATCATCATCATCATTATTATCATCATCATCATCATCAATATTATCATCATCATCATCACCATCATTAATATCATCATCAATATCATCATCATCATCAATATCATCATCATCATCATCATCATCACCATCATTAACATCATCATCATTATCATCACCTTCATCATCATCATCATCATCATCATCATCATAATCACTATCATCATCATCATCAATATCCTCCTCCAAACCATCATTAACATCATCATTATCATCAACATCATCATCAACATCATCAACATCATTACCATCATCACCATCATAATCACCATCATCATCAGAACACTTCTATATTATCCAATGTCAATATATATATATATATATATATATTGTAATATATTGTTATATATAACAAATACATACATATGTGAATACAAAATACATATATATTTATTGACATATATATATATATAAATATTCGTGAACGAATGTATTGATGTGTATGTATACATATAAGCACAGGCTAGAGGAAGATGTTGAATGGTCATGGTGATGGAGATGGAGATGGAGATGGAGGAGGAGGAAGCGGAAGAGGAGAGAGAGACGGTAGGAATAAGAGGGATGCAAATCAATACCGGCGCGATATATAGGCATGCGTATCGTGTGTGTATGTGCGCATGTGTGTGCGTGTGTGTGTGTGCTATTATACAGAGAGAGAGAGAGAGAGAGAAATAAATACCTCGTATCTGGTTCGCATATAAATAATATTAATACATGTCAAGAGATTATACGTATAGCGTGCTGGTGGTAATGTATACATATGTGTATGTATGTATGTGTGTATGTATGTATGTGTGTGTATTTAATATAATTATACATGAATTATACTCACTTATATACATATATATATATATATATATATATATATATATATATATATATATATATATATATATATATACACACATATATATATATATATATTGCTAAAGTTAATGAAGGCATTACATAATGTTACACAACATTAACTAATAAACATAATAATCAATTACATTTGGTTGCGGTTCGTTCATATCGCGTTCATTAATTATGCATACTAATAGATACAAATATAGCTACACATACAGCGGTACACACATACACACACCGTGCGAGGGTACATATGAAATATTAATATTAACATAATGTACGCGAGCGCGAGTTTGCGTAGACGAAATGTACGAGTATATGTGTATGTTTATATATATATATATATGTATAGATAATTTCTGCACATATACACATACAAACACTCGTGCATGAATATATTGATTACGGAGGATTTACGAAGGACATATGAGATGCAGTAGTTTTACAAATTTAGAGAGTTATAGTCAATGTAATAGGTATCTCAAAGAAGAACGTACATATATATATGTATGTATTGTTATTTTATTTTGGTGAGGTCCTTTCATCCCATCCAGGAACTTAGATGTAGTTTTCACTTATAACTATATGGCTCTAATGTCCCTTCGAACCCACTCCCATGTTAAGGCATCCATGGTTTTAACGAGAGCCGACCATTTATTTATACACAATTATATAATAATACTTCTAAGTATTATTTTAAGACCTAATTTAATGGTACGGACGGGGCTTGAAACTGCGTCCTATTGTTTGTGTGTCTGACGTCTTAGCTACTGAGCTACACAGGTAGTGATAATATATATATATATAATTTATATATACATATAGATAGATAGTTTACTAAACACCGTATAATTTGTATAGTTCTAACAATGCGTAATGTAATAATAATATACAATACAGACGTAAAAGTTTAAAAAAATAGACACCGATTGTCAAGTAAATATAGTTATAGGGGAGAAGAGAAAACGCTTAAAGAGAAATAGAAACATGCGATCATAGCTGTATTCAAATGTTTAGGCATATGTATATATATATATAGTGCATCCTATATATAGTGCCACTATAATGCCACTTAGATCTGGTACGGATTTCCAGTCTATCGATTACATGTTATATTCGCTATTTTGGATATACCGCCGAACCTCGATGGAATGGAGTAATATATCGACTGTGGTGATGTCGCAACCCAGCCGATATATTAACGACGCACTATATATAGACATCGCAAAGAATATAGAACTCGTGCCCGGGTTACGCGTGGCAAAACACGCACGATAAAGACGGATACGTTCGCGCCGAGGACATAACCTTTCGCGCTGGAACTTTAGCGAGTGTACGATCTCGGGTCGTTTCTGCCTCAACGACCACAGATGAAGCTGATCGTCGGCGCATGCTGTAACTAACGCCCCCTGGTGGTGGTGAGAGATCAGATGAGAGGAGAACAACGTACAGATAGGCTAGCAAAGTGGTACTCGAAGAGTGTTATTTGCTTGCAAAGTTAGCGTAACTATGTAGTTTGTGTTTAATTTACAGTTGTTTTTATAGAATTATTTTTCGTAAATTTCGTAAATTTGTTATTTTAACACATCAGCAATACATATTCTATTTCCATTAATAACATATATATATATATATATATATATATATATATATATATATGTATTGTTATTTTATTACGTTAGATTCATTTTATCCCATACATGAACTTAGATGAACTTTTAACTTATAACCAAATGGCTATAATCTCCCTTTGAATCGAGCTCTAATGTTAAGGCATCTATTGTTTTAATGAGAGCCGATCATTTATTTATATAAAATTATATAAAATCACTTCTATATATTATGTTAAGGCCTATGTTAATGCTAATGGTCCTCCTAGCATAGTATATACACTTATTAAGAAGGAGGAATGGCATTAAGGAATGAGAATTGTGATGATATCCAGGGGATAACAATGGAAGAGATAAGAGTGTTATTTTTAAGTCTAATAAGAATTAAGAAACATGTTTTTATTTTAATTTATGAATATATAAACAAATACAATTAAATTCTAATAAATAATAATTATTATGGGTCATATAAATATTACAATAATTAAGTCAAATTTAGGGGAGATTAAAATTAGTAGTACATTTATTTAATCACTAAAATTCAATTTGATAAATATAGTTCTGAAGATAACAAAATGATGGCTACATCCAAATAATAACGTAATAATTAAAATTAAAATAAATACTTTTGAAATATGTTTCGAGTATATTTAAATTTATTTCGTAAGTAAGTTTAGAGTAAGTAAAGAATAAGCAAACCTCATTTACAAGGAACACAATCTGTAATACTTCGACTGGCTGTTCATGTTCCATATGACAGTCGACTCCTGGTCTACCGAAACTTAGTTTGGGGTTAAGGGTCAAGTGATTCACTATAGAGAGAGAGAGAGAGCGAAGGAGTAGAGAGGCATATAAATAATTTCTTGCTATGGGTGTATGTTAAAAACATAACATATAGTAACATAGTATTAGAGTAATACACGGAATATGTACTTGTAAATACTAGAAGAGAGAAGAAAGAGAGAGAGAGAGAGAGAGAGAGAGAGAGATTGAGAGAACGAGAGAGAAAGAGAGAGATACAAAGACAGAGAGAGAAAGATAGATGATGCATAGCTTTAATCAATACTGGTTCAGTGATCATCTATTACTTATAGGATTGATACGCAATACTATGGCATACTCGTTTTATATTAGTATGGATGGCTATGTGATGCTTGCTTGGCTAAATTAGTACTGCGCATGTACCCACAGATGAGATTAATATTACATATATTTTAATGTTATGAAATTGATGATATACGAATACGTTATTAGTGAAGTGAAACAGCTAATACTAGTGTAATATTTACATCGTTTGAAAACTGCTCGTGAATATATGAACATTTATCATTTCTTCTAAAAAATAACGCGAGACTCTAGAGGATATCCACGACGATAAAATAGAAATATAACCGCAAAGAGCGACGAAGGCTACCGTTTTCGTCTATTTAATGAAATTATTCGAATAACGCAATCGTCGACAGTTTACGAGATAACCTACGACAATGATTACGGTTGACCGTAGCGATCTAAAGAAACATGCGTATACATAAACGATACATAAATGTGCGAGTGCACCTAGGTATAAGTGCACCTAGGTGTGCGTGTATATACGCACACGTATGCGCGCGTTACTTAGTGTAAGATGTTAAAAAGGTATGCGAGAACTACGCGAGATCTACGCGGTATTGATCGTCACTAGACGCTGATGAACAATACACGCTGTAGGTTTGCGGCGGTGGTAGTGGTGGTCAGAGAGTAGTGGTCAGAGAGAGAGAGAGAGAGAGAGATATGGATACCTGATGGCCGTTGACCGATGCTAATTAACACCGACGTAATTAACTTAGCGGCCGCGGCGACGACGACGACGCAATGTTACGTAATGCATTGTCATTCTGATGGGGGCGGGCGGGTGGGCGGGGCTAGAGTGTAATGGGTGGGGCTTAATGTAGGGGCGGGGGCCCGAGTTGTAGGGACTGTGTGTAGTGGGCACTCTGTTAATGTTACAAGCACTCCTATTACTATGATGTTTACTACGACCACTGCCGATATTAACACTACCACTATAAGGTAGTACCTACTACCACCATTACCACTAGTACTACTACCATCACTACTACCATCATCACTACTAAAAGTACCACATCCACTAACTCCACTAATAGTAATATATCAGCACCATCACTATAACTACAATTACCACCAACCCACCACCACTACTACCACTACTACTACTACTACTACGACCACTACTACGACCACTACTACCACTACTAATACTATCACATAGAGAACATTATTAAGTTGTTTCTCATTATATATAAATTATGAGCGTTGTCATTGGCCAATAGAGGCTCCCAGTGGACGATGTGGTCATTGCCATTATCTGTGGTATTGGAGATATCGAACTATGGCTACTACCACTACTACTGCAGTAGTGGTGTTGTCAATATCTTTACTATCACCACTACTACTACATCGAATACTACTACTACATCGAATACCACTACTACTACTACTACTACTACTACTACTACTACTACTACTACTACTACTACTACTACTACTACTACTACTACTACTACTACTACTACTACTACTACTACTACTACTACTACTACTACTACTACTACTACTACTACTACTACTACTACTACTACTACTACTACTACTACTACTACTACTACTACTACTACTACTACTACTACTACTACTACTACTACTACTACTACTACTACTACTACTACTACTACTACTACTACTACTACTACTACTACTACTACTACTACTACTACTACTACTACTACTACTACTACTACTACTACTACTACTACTACTACTACTACTACTACTACTACTACTACTACTACTACTACTACTACTACTACTACTACTACTACTACTACTACTACTACTACTACTACTACTACTACTACTACTACTACTACTACTACTACTACTACTACTACTACTACTACTACTACTACTACTACTACTACTACTACTACTACTACTACTACTACTACTACTACTACTACTACTACTACTACTACTACTACTACTACTACTACTACTACTACTACTACTACTACTACTACTACTACTACTACTACTACTACTACTACTACTACTACTACTACTACTACTACTACTACTACTACTACTACTACTACTACCACAGTAGTACCACTAGTAGAAGACAGTGCCTTTAATGCATATATAATTCAATGCTATAGTGACAGTAGTGTTGCATCGTTGCCAAGATAAATTAATAATTACGATTAGGTTCTACACTAATGAACGGTGCTGCTGTTAGTGGTGGTGGTAGTAGTGTAAGTAGAGCTGGCTAAGGGCCATCCGAGAGGGGCTATATAGCCACTCTATAGCCCCATCTATATAGATAGGGTCCAGATATCGCGGCACTGGGGTAAAGGGGTAAATATGGATGGGGGGATACCTAGCTAGGAGGAAGATGAGATCCGAGTGAACTATCTATAGGGGTTGGGTTTATCTCTCTCCCCCCTACTAACACTTGGTATAGTTAATCATCGTATAGTCACTACTAGTGACTCACTACTAGTGACTCACTACTAGTGACTCACTACTAGTGACTCACTAGTCGCAATGGTGGAGTAGCACACTAAGAAGAGAACAGGATTCATCAGAAGGAGACCTATTGCCCTAAGAGGTAACGCTACTCGACCGGGTCATCTTCGATAGAGAGATACGTAGGGGTCGGTAACGAGGTAGAGGTCAATAATGCGATAGAGGTCATCGGTGATCAATAGGGATGATGACGATGATGATGAGATTGTTAACACTTCGCCATTGTGCGCCATCGTATGCAATGTTATATAACAATGAATGCCGGTGGTAAATCAATAAGCATGAGATCTATGAGACATTGAAACATTCGCTATACGAGAATTATTCTATGAAATATAGCTTATATATTTATATATATATATATATATATGTGTGCAGGCATAATACCCAATACTAAGTATGCTATAATAATAAAATAGAATTACTATATGATCAGTATAACTCTGTGACCTCATATGTATACATGGTATAATCCAGCATAGTATATGCTTGTAAACATAATACGTAGATTATTCATAAGTATTAATGATTACATATAATCATTAATTATCAGTAATTATCAGTTGTTATACGTAATTATCAGTTGTTATCAGTAGTTATCAGTAGTTATCAGTTGTTAGATAATGGTAGATAATGGGGAGGATATAGTAGGGGTATATTAGATGTATAATAGGGGTTATATAGTATGGGCTATTGTCGGGTATATAGTGAAAGCTATAATATTGGGTAGAGTAGGGGGTATAGTAGGGTATATAAACACACATAAAATACATATTAATGAATACTTAAGGGTGCCCACCCTTATTGGCTGATTACTAAGCACTTTCAATAATTATCAAGCACTGTTTAGCTATATTAAACTATATTAACTTATATTAAAACTATGAATGCATTTACATCTATTATGTCATTTATATATCTGATAAGTTAAATATCCATTTGTTATAGATTGAAAAATTACGATATAAAGTAATAACTATGTATTATACTAAATGGAAATTTAGAATCGATATTTATTTATTGGATAAAAAAATATATATTCGAAGTACAGCGGAAAGCTAAAATTAGAATAGTTTATCATTTAAATTGATGCGGTAAGCTTGTGATCGATACATTAAATACACGTTATCGGTATACATCAGGAGGCATTCTTACAACTTACGGCTATTCCATGGGAGAACCAATCAATACATCGCTGTAGGAGTATTTCATCACTGGCAATTATCGTTTGTATCCAATAAATATTCGTCAATCAATCAATCAATCAAAACTAATTACCAATCGCGCTGTACCGTATCAACCATGTGACAAGTACGAGCGGATAGATGTTGTAATAAGATGTTGTATTATATCATATGATATTAGTGGTTGTCTGTTACGAATATATATATATATATATAGTTTACTAAGCATCTCAAACTATTTAAAGCACACACATATACACATGTATACAGATGAACATGCGCACATACACGCGTGTATACATATACATGTACGCATATAGAGGTGCCTGTACACTACACACAAATGCCATGCAACCTCTACGTGTAAACATTCACATTTAGGCGCGAAAAGGAAATTTACAAACTTTCTCATCGACCAACGTTTGCATCTCATCGACCAACATTTGCATCTCATCGACCAACATTTGCATCTCATCGACCAACATTTGCATCTCATCGACCAACATTTGCACCTCATCGCAATTATTTCCATGTGAATTTCAAAACTATTCCGATATAATATCTTTATTCGCTATTTATATCTACGTGTAATTAAATTATAGAAAATTACACATTATAGAATGATTATTATTAATGATTATCATTAACGACGTGCCTAAATGAATACTCTCGACGACAACTAGTCGTACATATTAACACGACATATGTGCAATGTGTCTGACATTCGTGAACGCATGCAAACACCCATATGTACATCATCGATACACGCGCGCATACACACACACACACACACATACCTATATTCATTAATGAGTCACTATCCTACTTATGACTCATGAGACATACACTACAACCGTCAATGTTTAACCGAACCCAAGTATAATTCCTTTACATATATAGTCCACTCGAGAAACGTGCTACCATGCCTAAAGAAGCTGTCTACTATTCATAATTATTAATTATAATAATTAATATACGATACACCGCCGAAAACTCATTACTGATGTTGATCGCAGTGTCTAAACAAATAGGTTACAAGGTTACAAGGTTATTCTACAGGTATCACGCCGATATATGGCTGCTAATTAACCATCTATCCTTAAGGGGATATCACATGAAGCCCGCCTCTCTATGTATAGAGATAGCAACTAATGGGTCTATAGGAGTCTACGTTTGCCAGTGTTGTGTAACAATGCCCTTAAGTTACTAACCACTCGATACATCTCCACGCAACTAAACAATATACTAATATCCTCAGCCGCGTCGTTTGTTTCCGTATTCGATTATGTTGTTTATGTTATGCTTAACTGTTGTCCTTACCTATGTCCTAACTGTCAGCCATTAGTAGTAGCTGGCACACAGTGTAAGAATGTTTAAATAACAATCTATTTATATATACGCAGCGGAATATACACATGCATATACACGGCCCTATATACATAACGCACATACTAATACATATGCACACATATCACCACATACTGAGTGAGAGAGATAGAGAGAGAGAGAGAGAGAGAGTGAGAGAGAGTGAGAGAGAGAGAGTGAGAGAGAGAGAGAGAGAGAGATAGAGAGTAAGAGAGAGATAGAGAGAGAGAGAGTGAGAGTGAGAGTGAGAGAGAGAGAAAGAGAGAGAGCCAGAAGGTAGTTCACAGAATCAATATATAAATATTTATCGCTATTGATTGTTCTAAAATAGAGTGAGAGAGAGAGAGAGAGAGTGAGAGAGAAAGAGAGAGAGATATATACACTTTAACGTTATCGACTATGTATGCGCTCTCATTATATATATGTGTAACTTAGCAACGACAATGAAGAAGACGGACATCTTATTGTGCGGCTATTTAGAAGAGGTCAGAAGTGAATGTTTTATTTATATTCGTTTTATTTCGGCAACAAAACATCTTCTATAAATCATTATTATTCTTATACTATTATTATTATATTTATTTATGTGTGTGTGTGAGTGTGTGTGTGTGTGTGTGTATGTGTGTGCTGGTGGGTGTGTGTGCATGTATGTATGATGATGTGTGTGTGTGTGTGTGTATGTGTAATGGATACATATGACGTATGGGTAGAAACATGTAAACCGGAAATATGTAACTAGTGTACTAATGGTATATTATCTTGGTATTATTAGAATTAACGTAATTATGCTCTCGTAAATGAAGATAGAATGGGTGCTAGTAGAAATGGCCATGTATAGGATGCACTTTACAGGAAGGCACTCAGTGTAGAAATCATTAGAGATAATGATGCGGTGAGATAAAAGCCTTTTATTAAAAGCTATAGGAGATGTAAGTAAATAGATCAGAGAGATTAGAGCAAATAGATAAGTGATAAGAGAAAATAGATCAGAGAGATAAAAGCAAATAGATAAGTCCTAATAGGTTGTAAAAAACATTTCTTAATAGTTTATTCTACTAATCTTGTTTTTATAAACAACTTATAGATATATAGCAATTACTAAAGTAGTGGTCAGTATAGTGGTCAGTGTAGTAGTTAGTATAGTGGTCAGTGTAGTAGTCAGTGTAGTAGTGGTCAGTGTAGTGGTCAGTACAGTAGTGGTCAGTGTAGTGGTCAGTGTAGTGGTCAGTGTGGTGGTCAGTGTAGTGGTCAGTGTAGTGGTCAGTGTAGTGGTCAGTGTAGTGGTCAGTGTAGTAGGCAGTGTAGTGATCAGTGTAGTGGGCAGTGTAGTGGTCAGTGTAGTGGGCAGTGTAGTGGTGGTCAGTGTAGTAGTCAGTGTAGTGGTCAGTGTAGTGGTGGTCAGTGTAGTAGTGGTCAGTGTAGTGGTCAGTGTAGTGGTGGTCAGTGTAGTGGGCAGTGTAGTGGTATTCAGTGTAGTAGTCAGTGTAGTGGTCAGTGTAGTGGTCAGTGTAGTGGTCAGTGTAGTGGTCAGTGTAGT
This sequence comes from Osedax fenrisi, assembly GCA_964019155.1. Classification (NCBI taxonomy): domain Eukaryota; kingdom Metazoa; phylum Annelida; class Polychaeta; order Sabellida; family Siboglinidae; genus Osedax; species Osedax fenrisi. The sequence continues at coordinate 10,945,861 of OZ025246.1, read as the reverse complement.
GGTACTAGTAAAGATTAGTTAGGTTACAACTATATAGTGGTCAGTGTGTGTGTAGTTGTAACTAACACCAGTAATAGTGGTCCTAACACCAGTAATAGTGGTCCTAATACTACCAGAAGTTGATCGCAATGTCTAAACATATTGGTTACAAGGTTACCGGTACTAATTGACCTAATACTACTAGTACTAATTGACCTGATACCACGATAGCAACCATTGCCATCTCCGCGAGAAAAGGATACATTCTGAGACAGCCATGCTTGGTGCCGATGGCTAGAAGATGTTGCACGGGGTCGTAGGCCAAACAAGATGCCTGATACGGAAATCCATGTCGGGCGCTCTACAATCGTTGTGGGGTTGTGATTAGTATGAGGTTGTACTTAGTGCGAGGAAATGCAATAGGCAGTGCTTTGATTGATAATTTATTTAAGCAAATACATAGCCGAAAATATAATCTAAAGTATAAATTATACTATATATATATATATATTTATACTATAAAGTATAAATATTTGCTAACGATAACATACGTTATAGAAATAAACAAAGAATAATACGAAATTAAAAAATTAAAATGTTTTACAGTTACCATTAAAAAATAGTGAAAAATAGTGCTTTGTATTATTGCATAAAGATAATTAAACTTAATAGTATTCGTAAAAGAAGATGTATAGATAGATAGATAGATGAATATTTATGGATATAATTGATTATATAACGATAACATATGCGATATAATCGATGGCATCACAACGCGATAGCTGTGTATTGTCAATAATGAAAACTTACGAGTATGTTTAACAGAAGAATGTTCATAAGAACTCACTCGGAGTAACAAAACTTATTAATCTATCGCACTGGGCGCGTGTATTCGTAATACATTATTCTATTATTATAAACGCGATTCAATATATACGTTGTTTATATGTCAATATGGGCAACAACAACAACAAATATTCATATTATTTTGAAGCCCTTTAGAAGAAAACATTATATAAATATCATTGTTATTTAATAGAAGAACACAATTTTAAATTCTTCTAATAAATATTATTATAATTATTATTTATAATTTATTTATTTTAGTAGATTTTGTTCACATTCATCATTGGTTCTATTAGCATTGGTAATAATAAATTGTTCCGTAGATTTCACGATTTGTCCTCATTTTATGTAGTAGTATTATTGATATATTTATTTTTATTTTTAAAACTTTGATTCGATAATATATCTTGACATGTATGTATAAATAAAATAATATTACATACATTACTATATATCTTTAAATTATATTAATATAATTACTGATAAAGTATATGTGTAAATATATCAAAATATATGGAATTATATGTATTTAAATATAAATTATATATATTTAATTAAATCATAACAAATTATTACATTTATATATATCATAATAAATTATTGTAATGAATAATGGATATATTATGGATTATAGTGAACATGTAACAATGAGATTATTCAGAATTATACTTTATTAGATACATAATTTTATAGTATGCATCATAGACTATGATTCATAGTGGACAATAGACACATACACGCAATATAATACATAATATAATACACACATACATGATGTAATAATTGTTTTAGGAAATGCAATAGAATGAAACCCTTACCAAATATATAAACTCCAACATAACCTCACATATTTAAGTACATAATTATAAGTATTGCACTAATATATAGACATTAATTAGTGATTAGTAATTAAGTAATTAGTGAAATATAGGTGATAATAAAATTAAATAATGATATACTAATAGTAATGATTCTGTATAACTGTCCTTATCAATAATTATTAAATACATATTATTAATAAATATGATACGATTAAGAAATATTATACTGATCCCTGTATACCCTGAGATAACAGATGTAACTATAATAGTAAATAATACATAATTAAATTAATTATAATTAATATTATACGAATAACTATAATGTATAGTGATTAAATTTGATAGAACTGAATAGACGACTAGAATATTGGTACTGCTGCATACTTAACAAGTATACACACAAATATATATACATGTATGTGTATTGTCAAGTGAATGGCACCTATATTTTTCTCTGGATCGGCGATCCCGAACCACTATTTATTCTCTTATGCTATCCTTTTCCCTATCACGATCCTCCATTCGTTACCCACTCGTTTTCCATTCCCGATATTATTTATATATTTAATTAATACGATTTTATTTTATAATTCGAAACAATACATATGTAGGTATAATACCTATGTATTATAAATTATTAATAATTGTAAATAATATGTATTATTGATATATTGTATTATATTTCAATACTAATTTCAATAATAATAACAATGATACTCCATTGAATTAAATATATTTATTGAATGTATTATATAGACTATAGTATATCATGCATATGATATATGATATAGTGAATTAAATATAATTTATTTATATAAATTCATTGAATTGAAAACAAATATCTACTTATTGTACAATGTACAATGTACTCAACTATTGAATCAAAGTCAATGGACACTATTTCCGGAAATACTGGTAATGGGATATAACCCCCTTTAGACAAAAACTCAATGTGAATAAGCTATACAATATATAATACTGAATACATTTGATTTTGCAGCACATTAGCCTTATAAATATATACATACATATATATATATTTACATTTTTATACACTCATATTAGTACATGGCAATAGAATTATACAGACAACAGCTATTGGTAATAAAATCTGTTCACCAAATTGAATGTAAATGCACTATTGTGTCATTGCATAGGTACACATCATATTTGCAATAAAAATTCAATGAATATCACTGAATTCTATATCACTATATATATATATTTAATTCTATGAAATAACAATGGAATAATAATGTAATAACAATAGAAATATATATATATATATATATATATATATATATATATATCAGCATCCAGTGATCAATACTTGAAATGGCCAGCAACATCACAGTGCAGATTAACACACACACTCATAGCATCAGTATTCACGATATCTAGCCCCCCCCCCCCCCCCCGATATTCTAGCTGTAAAGTGTGGTACACCATATCTATTATGCATTAATACAGCATAGTCAATATAAACAATGTAACGACACCTACAAGCGCCCTCTATTGCCGATAATAAACCATAGAGGCGTAATATCCATCGCGTCTACAATTAGTGCAGATAAATGATAATTATTTAATCTAATTTTTCATATCGTACGAAAAGTAGAAGTTGAAATAAGTGTGGTTTCGATGAAATCATACATACAACGACGTGTGCCTCAGCATTTATAACTGGCATATAATCCAATACGGACCTGACAAACCCGTGACCTCTTCCCTAGTTATTCGATGATTGTATTCGGCTCGTTTGTCTGTATCCCAAATATTGCCTTTATTATTATTTGATTTACTTTCGGCGAGTGTGTAAAACACAACTTTGTATATTTCTTATTATTCTTTATACATTTCTGTCATTGTTATTTATGTTACCCATTGTTTTGACTCTAATCAATAACATATTATCTATCGATCTATGATGTTAACCCATTACTTAGTATACACATACTCTATAAACATCGTTGGTACATAGTATGTAAGTCTATTATATATTCATTCATTACGAAAACATCATATTTACATGTTTATGATTTCAAACTGTGTTACAAGTGAAGTGCTATACCGACGTTAAGTTAACATTTTAAATGCAGTATATCTTCAGTAGTTTCTTAACGGGATGGATGGATGTAGAAAGAATGTTCCAAGAGTACGGAATATTAACGTAGCTAAATATGTATCACCGCAAGATAGTGGAGCATCCGTACTTGGATGTATAGCCTCGTAGAAGTAACACCATAGCTACAATCTAGAGAGCGGGAGGTCAGCGGTTCGATGCCGGCTACAGCTATCGGTTATCTTACATTCGATAAAGAATTAATAAACAAAAACACTAGGTATATCTCTATTCGTATCGTTGTCCTGCGTCCAGCACACAATTATTCACATCGCTGTACGCGCTGACCGTACCCTAGAGTGGACATTTACGAATCTAATGAAATATTCGAGGGGTCTGTGTGAGGTTCAGGTATCCGGTTACGCTGAATAAGTAGTAGGACGTGAACACCGACGTATATCACTTTCTCGCGCTGTAATCACATTAACGTAATCACACGCGCGCTACGTTAGCAATAATATAATAATAATAATAATACTAATACTTTTTTCCATTAAATAATAATGATATTTATCTACTATATATTTATCTTCAAAATAATACGACTATTTCTGTTGTCCTGGTTGCCCATTTGTAATAGGTGACAGCTTACACAGTCAGTAACGTACTGTATAGATGTCGTACGAACGCGTAGTACAGGTCTTTATTGAACAACTGCGCGTGCTTCAATGGATGGTACACGAATGTCGCCCCGTTTGTAGACTGATAATATGTGTTCGCAGTTTTGTGGTTATTATTGTTATTTTTGTAGAGTCCATTCAACCGAGCTAGGATTTAGAAGTTTGTATATACGACCAAATGGCTGAATTGCCCCTTGGTGGCTGTATTAAAGCATCCGTGGTTAATGAGAGCCGATGGTAAATCGGAATTCTCACATTCGAGCATCTCATTACGGCCCGATAGCCTGATATCATCTGCTTCACATTATTCGTTTGAAAATATGTAGGTAGATATTGGGCAAGACAAAGATTTGAGAATAGGTATTATATATATATATATATATAAACGCAGGCATCGATCTAATTAAACGGGTGAATATATTATGTATATTTTATTTAGGCCGGTGGGATATTCCTTATAACGATAAAAATGGTCTAATCAATAAATCAATAATAGAATTGTAAATGTATATTATTTATATATATATATATATATAACATCTACTTATATCTACTAATAAAATAACGCTCATGTGATCATTGTTTGAATAGAATGTAATGTAAATGATATAATGTTATATTGCCAACAATTATAGAACCTAGGACTCTACTTCATGACCAGCCTATGGGTCTTTAATCGTAGCATTCATACTGCACAAACTGCACGATGTTTGATGTTTGGCAATATCTGGCTATACACTCAGATATCGGGGGCCACGTGTAGTTGTGTGAATGCAGTAACCACTAATCTGACGACTAATGCGATAGCTACTAATTAATATTATATTATTAATTGGTGATATTTATTTAATTTATTAATTTTATATTATTCTTCGTTTAATTATACACGCGTCGTTAGCAGATATTTATACTTTTTACTTTTGAATATATACATCGACTATATATATTTGCTTACATAAATGATCAATCAATCAATAATAAAGTGGCAACTACGCACTAGGTTGTAATGTAACTAGAGCAGCACTAGAGCAGCGGCGGTTCCCTACCGTCGTCGTTAAGCTTTTTGATAATTCTTAATTAAAAATATACCACGACCCGATGACGATTTATATTTCATATTTTTAAACTTCACGAACTTCATAAATAAATAATATAAACTATAATATATATATATATTTAGAAATTGGCTCATGACACAAAAGAAATACAATGACCCAAATTTGTGTGTGACCCCCCATAGGTTAGGGAACCACTGCATGTGATAAGAGAACCTGCTTGTTTCAATCAGAAACATCAATAACACCCCACACTGTGCACCTATATAATTAGGGGCATAGCATCATACTTGGATATAGATATAGAGATACAGATCTTGATATAGATATTGAGTTAGATATATATATATATATATATATATATATATATATATATATATATGTATTAAATAGATATATACATACATAAAATATATATATATATATATATATATATATATATATATATATATATATATACTTAAGTAGATATAGATACAGTATATATGTATATAGGAGATATAGATTAGTTAACATTGATTGACAATGTTTCAACATGATGTAACAAATCATTATTTTCACAAGCCTCATAATAATTAGTAAGGTATTATAATGTTGTATTGTATGCATTGTATAGTAGATGACAATGCCTGTATTGTGTTTGTATGTGTGTATATATATGTGTGTGTGTATGTGTGTATGTGTGTGTATGTGTGTGTATGTGTTTGTATGTATGTGTGTGTATGTTTGTGTATATGTGTGTGTGTATGTGTGTAATATTTAATTATATGTGTGATCTATACAATAGGGTAGCCCGTTTTTGAAAGTTTTGCTAGCTCGCACACAATAGGTCCTTAATGTTATATTAAACATATTTGTGAAGTTTCATCACAAAATATTTAATATTGGTAAAGTTAAGTGCATTTTAATGGTGAAATATTTGCATTTATGATTCAATGTAAATTTCTACGTTACTTATATATTTTATGTATTTGTGTAAATGTGCGTTGTCATAAAAATAAAATATCTGACATATACATGTATCCATATATTATAATATTAATAAAGTGAAAAATTACGTACAACTTTAACATTTTTATTTTTTTGATAAATTATTTGAATAAAGCATCAAACTTTGTTGGGAGCTAATAATGGATCTACGAGGTATAATAAAAAAAGTATTTATTTTTATAACAAAGTTTTTTTTTTACTACAAAATTATTTTGTTGTTAAATTGCTCAATAAAAGTAATTTTTTAAAAGAATATACTATTTTTATATTAATACTTATAACTGTATATTCATATAATGATGATAGACATAAATAATATACATTTTTTTTCGATTTAAAAAAAAATAATAAATTAAAATTTCCTTTAGATCGATTTAATAATTAAAAAAAAATTGTAATATTTGTTATATTTAAGGATGTTTTTATATACCATATATATGCTAAAGGCAATTTTTCCTTTCATATATCTGTAATTTAATTTTTGTTCTTAATATTCAATGTAGATTCTTATCTTTTTTAAATATTGTTTAGCTTTCTTAATTATTTTCAGTTTTCAATTATTTTTTTATTATTTCTAGAATGATTAAGAGAAGTTATTCCGAGATAGTTGGCACCTTTCATTGAGGGAAATAAAAACGTTACTAAAACGTGCTACCCTACGGTATAATGTACAATGTACATGCACTACATTTCACTGCATGCATACTGTCACATGCGTATGTATGTACACATCCTTCATATGATGTCACCTACTGAATAGAATTAACTATTTAATAAATTATTCATTACATATCATGATATGATAAACTCTGATTAATGAAATATATTTATGTATATATATATATATATATATATATATATATATATATATATATATATATATATATATGTAATAATAGTGGTCGAAATAGGTGTTGGCAATATAATAGAGGACCATTGTATTTAAATTATTTTTATTAAACAATCAAAACAAAAACCATACACTAATGCTGTTAAACATATATACAACATTACAATATAGAATATTACAATGTAACTGTATACAAACCTCCACATGACAAGGTATAATCAAAAATGAAATAATAGTATTACATCTAATATAATTCAGATTATATTATTGCTACGCAACAGTTCATTGGTCCAACCAATTCTATTTAAATAAACTAAATAACAATAAATAAAAAAACACAAAAATCAATATACACGAAATCAACATTTATACTTTTATAATTATTCCATAACACAAAACACAAATATAACTAACTAAAAATATATAATAAACTAAATAACATTAACTAAAAAAACACAAAAATCAATATATACGAAATCAATATAATTATTACATAATACGTATTATATGTACACAACAACAAAATAACTAATTAAAAATATATAATATAAACTTAAAAACAACTATATTACAAATATATAAGACAGTTAGTATGCTACATATATATATATATATATATATATATATATATATATATATATATATATATATGTATACATGTGTGGGTGTTGGTAGATGGAGGTGCTCAGTGTGTGACAATTCATCATTCAATTATGAGTCAGACTCCAAAGTAACATATGACTAATTCAGCATAAGATGACAGTCACTTTGCGATGACTCACCACCGTATTAGCTGCTATCCAGGTGTCAGTTGGTGATTCATCTACCTAAACATAATATCACTTAATGACTATAGCCAACATGTAGTACTGAAATATTACTAATTATATTATGACTAATAAATATATATATATATATATATATGTAGAATTATATATATACATATATTCATATAAGAGTGTATATTTGTATCACGCACTTCCAATACTGATATTGATATACATACATACATACATACATATACGCGTGTACATACATATATTATTGATGGGCTAGTTTACAATGATACTAATACGGCGAGGCATTGCGGTGACAGGCCGCCGCCGTCGTCAGAGTCGACTTTTAATATATAAATTAGGCGGAGGGAACTGGACAGTTAATCAATACTGAGAGGGGAGAGAGAGAGAGTGAGGGATGGAGAGAGAGAGAGAGTATGAGAGATAGAGAGAGAGAGTATGAGAGATAGAGAGAGAGAGAGAGAGAGAGAGAGAGAGAGAGAGAGAGAGAGAGAGAGAGAGAGAGAGAGAGAGAGAGAGAGAGAGAGAGAGAGAGAGAGAGAGAGTGAGAGAGAGATAGATAGTGAGAGAGAGAGAGAGAGAGAGAGAGAGAGAGAGAGAGAGAGAGAGAGAGAGAGAGAGAGAGAGAGAGAGAGAGAGAGAGAGAGAGAGATAGATAGTGAGAGTGTGAGAGAGAGAGAGAGAGAGAGAGAGACATATATAGACACACTCCTACACACATACGTGCGGACTGATGGAGAGGGAGTGGAGATGATGATGATGACTGCGATGCTGGTGATGGTTATTGATGGATCAGAGTTATTTATAGATTACGTTCTAGCATCGGAGATCACATGGTAGTAAGGGAGTAAGGCAGTAAGGGAGATAACTAGGAAGTGATGAAGGAAGTAAGGATAATAACAAAGTAGAGAAGAAGGCAGATAGATTGATTGATGTATGTATAGATTGAGATATATCATCAGCACTAGTGAGATATATAGGAAGAGAATTGTAAATGAAAAACACAGGGAGACAAGGGAGTAGGCGAGGAAGCAAGCAAAATACAAAGGGGAAATACATTATTAAGGAAGTGAAAAGTTAAAGATATAAAACACTTTAGGAAGATGGAAAGAGTGATAAGAAGTAAGGAAGTAAGGAAGACATACAAGATTAGGAAGTGGGATAGTAATTGTAAGGAAAGAAACTGGGGGAGAGGGAAGCGGGGGAAGTAGATAATGACCAGATAGCAGAGGAAAGAGAGACTATTTAATTGTTGGCTTATGGGAAGGAGTATATAGTACGAAGCAGAGATTTGATAACGATTATAAGCGAGGTGTCCAACATATTAATACTAATATATAAATAGATAACATAGGGTAGAATGGATTATAATAGAGATGACTTGGTAATTACAATGTAGTTATAGAGAAGGTATCGAATGTTACGATTTCAGATAGGTCGATAACTAGATGATATATATGGAGGGTGATATATATTATTAAAAATGTGTACTGACTCAATATAGGGTTTAGTGTTTAGAAGAGAGATAAGGCCTGAGATGGATGAATAGATGGAATAGAGTTCAATGAGAGTTAAGATAGAGAATCAGTGTATCAAATTTGTAATAGCATTAAACTCGTTTATAAATCGATGGATAAACACAAACATATATATATATATATATATATATTTATATATATATATATATATATATATATATATATATATATATATATATATATATATATATATATAGTATATACGTATACACATAATATTACTAGTAATAAAGTGTTTTTTTAGATACTTAAATAATAATAATTAACTACAAATATTTATATTAAAAGATATTATTGGATTGAAACCGAAGGAGCACTTATAACATACACACACACACACACACACACTCACATATATATATATATATATATATATATATATATATATATGATAGAAAGGTATAATTCACTCGCTAGATGGCGAGAGCGAGAGAAAGAAGTGAGAAGTGACGCGGAGAGAGAGCGATTAAAAAACGGGCGCGCGCGACGATGAATACTTAAACTATGCTATACGTGGCTATTCACAGATACAAATGGCTTCATTAAACATTTATGCCGGAGAGGAGGACAGCTATGCACGCGCGGGTATGCGCGTATGAGTGTATGTGTATTTAAGATATACGCGTGTGTGACAACGTGGATGTAACGCGCGCGTACACACGATATACCCCTTTAAGAACACTTAGCAAATGTACAATTTATAAAAGCGTACCCGAAAACAAGAACGGGCCGGCGAACGCAAACATGTATACTTATATATATAAACGCATATAACGCAGCCGTATAGATCTGTATATATACTATATTGTTATTGTTATTGTTATTTTTATTTGGTGGAGTCCTTTCATCCCATCCAGGAACTTAGATGATGTTTTCACTTATAACCATATATGGCTCTAATGTCCCTTCAAAGCCGCTCTCATGTTAAGGCATCCATGGTTTTAATGAGAGCCGATCATTTATTTATACATAATTATATAAGATATATATATATATATATGTAAACACGAGAATACACATAATCGAAACAACACGCCACCACCACCGCCACCGTTACAACATCACACATTAGCGGTGAGCCTAAATAATTAATGAGTTTGTAATATTCGTAAAGTAATTAGTCATTAATAATTATAGCACACATATATATATATGTATAATGCTGTAATCTAATATATCAAATACCGATGATTTAATATAAATATATACATATATATATATATATATATATATAGAAAATTATAATTAAACTCATAGAGTCGTAATTTATGATAACCAATGATAATAGTCTGAGTACTCAATCATGTAGTGTTTGTGTTATTAAATAAAGCGCGTTAACCTATGCGCTATACTACTACTGCTATACGTATGTGTATGATGTTGTACTAGACATCTGCAGTGAAATAAGTTATTCTACGGTAATCGTAGGGGCTATACATATAATTTGTTTCGATATATTCATAATCAACATAATTTCGCGTAATATTATATCTCGGTATTTTCATACATATAATAGATACTAGTCGATAAAATCTTATTTCTATAAAATATCGGAAACGAAAATAACAAACATTTTCTGTAAATTATTATATATGAATTATATTAGAATATATATATTATATATTGTTATTGTTATTGTTATTGTTATTTTTATTTGGTGGAGTCCTTTCATCCCATCCAGGAACTTAGATGAAGTTTTCACTTATAACCATATGTGGCTCTAATGTCCCTTCGAAGCCGCTCTCATGTTAAGGCATCCATGGTTTTAACGAGAGCCGATCATTTATTTATACACAATTATATAAGATCACTTCTAAATAATATTTTAAGACCCATTTTATAAAATCAATTAATGGTCCGGACGAGGGTCGAACCCGTGTCCTACTGCTTGTGTGTCTGACGCCTTAGCCACACAGTCAGTTATATATATATATATATATATATCTCCACGACTTTCTACAAATAAATGCATTGAATTCAATGACTAGCATTACGTGTACGGTACACCCTCTCTTGAATGTGACTACGTATCTCAAATCTAATCACACGATGACATAAGCATTCCCTCAAAGAAGTAGGGCCTTATCATTGGCTATTCGTATGACTACGTTCAGTGTTATAGTAGTACCCTATTTTGTTGTCCATTTCCCGACGCTTAATTTATTTGGCGCGAAGGATTCTAGAAAATAATTAATTAAATTTTGTAATATGTGTATATCAAATCTGTTTCTAAGGAAAGATTTAACACTAAATATTAGTACAAATATTAATAGATATATATATATATATTATAAATCGTGTAATTCAATTTTGTACACAACATATGTCATCACCGCATATATAGGGTACATTTTCTGAAAAATGTGTTGTTTATAATGTAAATTCATATAATAATAATAATAATATAATTTATTGAATATAGAAAATAGATATTCAAAATGACATAAAACAGGAGACAAAACTAATAATAAAGAATAAGTAAATGTATTAACATTATTGATTTACATATTCCATAGAATATGCTATAATAACTATACACTTTTAAAATATAAAATAATATGTTTTTAATTATTCTTTATACGAGGTGTTAAAACTAAGTGTTCACTACTAATATAACATTGCAATAGGTTTGCTGGTTTTTAATGCTATACATATATATGTAGGGATTAAATGCTATAGTAAATTACATATAATTTACTAGAACAATCTAAATATTGTAGTATGAAATCGTTACAAACCTAAACCTATTTCAGTAATTGCTATACCACAGCAATCAGTGGCAGGTATTAATATTAATCACGTTGCGTAGATAGGGTCAGCTATATCATGGCTTCGCAAAATATTTAATATTATTGTGTAAATATTTAATTTGCTTCAATGATAATCTGTTAATCAGTTTATTCTGCGCACTAATACAATAATAGATGTCATTGTCAACTATTTGCATATATTTATATAATACCTTAATATAAGTACTTCTATTGTGATGACAGGTTTTTATTACTATAAACAAGAATGCCAAAACTACATTTAAGTGAGTTCCTAGAAAATGAACACTTCAAATTTGTATAAAATTAATCTTTATTAGTAATGAATCATAGCCCTATAATCACTAGTAAACAATACACGGATGTAGGCTAAAGTACAATTTAAGATAATAAACCATAGAGTTACATAACTTAGATGTGTTTAATTCCGATATAGGCGTGTATCTCCTCAATGACAATAACTACATGATTATGTTATAGGGTAATTTACAGACTTAGTAGTAATACAATGTTAATAATACATGCGTAGTAATATGTGAATCAAGAAGAAGAGACCGAGAGGACACCCGCCAAAAAGATGGTCTGATGGCATAAGGGAACAGTGCGGTGAGCCACTATTAAAGATAGAGAGGCGAGCCAAACGACGAGATGCCTTCGGAAACTATGTATTCATGTGGAAAGCAAAGGGACGCTAATCCTACGAATTTAAGTCAAGTAAGTAAGTCAAGTAATACATGCGTAGTAATACATGCGGAGTAATATAATGTTAGTAATACTAAGTGCTTATCAATACGTGGATGTTCCTTCGCCGAGGTTACACCTCCATTTACACCTACACGTAAAATATACGTTATAACTGATAGTCACTCGTAACCAAACCGACGTAAATTAGTATGTATGCATCATTTAAAGATAATGTCATGAATTGTATTAATAAATTATATGACAAAATTATAAAATTCTTTTTTCACAATTTTATTGTGTATATCGTGCGCGTAGATACCTATAAGTTTAATATAGTGACAAAACGGGGTATCCCTCACTACCAGTATTTCCGGAAATGTTTGCTAGAAATTCATTTTCTAGCAAGTTGTAGTGGGATACCTTAAATAATTATAATAATTACCTATAATGTGGGACAACCTTAAGGCTACATCGATGATACGGAACGTTCAGTGGCGTACACGAACCCTATTCGTGTAGTGATCACGCGGTGATCACACCTTATAAAATACTGTATACATTTGATAAATACATGTATAAATAGTATTTATACAATATTTTACTATTTTATATATTTTATATTTTACTATTTTATTAAATACACATATAACGACGAATCAGTAAACAAACCACGTGGAAAGCTAGAAATGAATCGGAATTTAGAATTTAGTAGAACGCAATGTATAACACAATGGAAATGTTTATAAATTCAATATGGAGTAGAATTAACTTTGATGAAACTCGATAGGTCTATCCTGTCGATAAGTCGATCCTGTTTAACTTTAATATGAATAATATACTAGGTCATTGATCACTGAGGTAGTTCACTTTCCACTGAGAGTAGCACGGCTAATAATGATTACTATACTTTAAAAGTGATCTATAAAGCCAACTTTTAGATAATATAATCTTATTTATAATTTAATTGCGTAAAATATTGTTAATCTCGTATCGCTTCTTTTAAGAAAAAAAGTAGAATAGATAGCAGTTATATCGTTTTAAAGATTAATGTACACTTCTCATTATTGTTGAGAAGTTAAATTAGAACAAACGGGTACGCTACATTAGAAAATAACTATATATTTAAGAAAACAAAACAAAACGCAGCATTATGAAATCATAGAAATATATATATATATTTAAAAAGATGATAGAATTGATGAATGTTGACGATAGATGATAGGGTCGGAGAGATACGAGATTAAGAAATAGACGAGAGAGAGAGAAACACGCACACACGTCGAAGTATACCTGTTTCACTCGGGTGGTTACTAAAAATGGTTACATTCGAAACATTAATTATATCGTGGATAGATAACAGATATGGGTGCATTTTATTTCGTACTATATATATATATATATATATATATAGGTCAACATGATTTTGTTGTGGTATGACGTGACTTTGTACGAATTGACTTTATATGAAATGACTGGTATTCACGTATATTACACATACGCGCACACACACATATATATATATATATATATATATATATCACAGAAACTGGCTAAAGTGATAAAGCCATCACTAGTAGAGTAGAATAACGAACAAATACTTACATACCGTACGGACGTGTATCGGTGTAAATACGCAACAAAGTGTGAAACCGTGTAGTAGGACACCTTTTTATACACTTAATCACCTTTACACACTTAGATATGCGACGTATTAGTATATATGTTATATATACTATGCGTACTTTTGTTTCATATATTCTATATTAATATAGCGTTAATAATAGTATTTATTAAATATATATAATCATATTATGAATATATATTCATAATTTATATATATTATATATATATATATAAAATAATATTATAACACATAAAATCACACTATTAAAAATCTTATAATTATATCTATCTAATATTTTAAGAATGCATATCAATATATATATATATATGTATATATGTATATGTTTTTTATTATCTAACTATGGATTAAAAACATAATTATTACCACATTTTATTATAAAATATATTGCCAAAAGCATATATCACTATGGAAAACCAATGACTTTTAAATAATGTTTGTATTGTGTTCTACCAATATGCATACTAACCATAGCCATTGGGCAAGCTACTAATGTAGTATTAGTTTCATTTTAATTAATTACACTTAGTTGAAATATTACCATTACAAATAGTAATGTATATAATATTGGTGATAACAATGTACAAAGACAATCAATATAATATTACAATGTAATGTTACATTGCAATGATTATTATATAACATTATATTAGCAAAATAACCTCCTCGTATTATTTAAGATACTCTGGTTTTTTATATATAATATATATTCATATATAATTATAATAATATTATTATATTTATCTTACTTACACTATTAACTATTCTATAATTTCTAAATAGAACCAAGTGTACTATGTGTACTAAACATACTTTATATGAATGCTAGAAATGTAACTTTTAATATCTTTATATAAGTTCTAAATGATATTTTTATTTTTATTGTTATTTTATTTTGGTGGAGTCCTTTCATCCAATCCAGGAACTTAGATCAAGTTTTCACTTATAACCATATGGCTCTAATGTCCCTTCGAAGTCGCTCTCATGTTAATGTATCCATGGTTTTAACGAGAGACGATAATTTATTAATATACAATTATATAAGATCACTTCTAAATAATATGTTAAGACCTATTTTAATAGTCCGTACGGAGATTGAACCAGTGTCTTACTGTTTATGTGTCTGACACCTTAGATAACTGAATTTTGTATATGTATTTTGAAATTTACCTACTTAGAATTAACCATAAGGAATTTATCACAACTAATTCTAGTTTATATACAAATAGTTTGGTAATAGTGTATTACTACTAATATAGAATAATATATAAATAATAATAATATGAAATTATTTTAAAACAATTTAAAAACAACATCCTTACAATATTTTGAAAGGATATTGATAGTAAACATGTATATAGTATCCCCTAAATGTATACGTATCGTAAAAACGAATGACTAACACATGTGTAAGAAAACTAACACATGGGGATCATGTGAACAAGCGTCCGATCGCATAGTTTGGTTTGGTTTGGTTGGGTTTAGTTTTGACATTTCCAGGTTTTTTTAGATGCAATACATCCCATGTGAACCATGGGATATAATTCAGCTAAAAAACCTGGAAATGTATATTTATTGAATTTGAAACTTCTAAATATATTATGGTATAATAAATAATGTGGATGTTATACTTATTATAACTTCTACCATATTGCGCAATTAGCAATTATCGCATACATATTATTGTATATGTAATATTTATGTTAATACACTATTATTATTAAGTTAATACAGTAATAATATTATACTAATTAATTGTAAATTACAATTTGTAATATATAATGTAATTATAATTAATATGAGTATTGACAACTTTAAAAAACTACTTTCAAAATAATGAAAATAATTGTTTTTATAATAATATTTCAAATACTATTTGTTTTATTGAATAATTCGTAACGTAATTACTATATATATACAATAAATATATACATTGTATACAATATTTACTAAGATATTTAGAATTTTCTTATTATAATTATTATAATAATAAACTTATATAATCCTATATAAATAGTATTTATTAAAAAATATATTTAATATATAATTATAATGTATAATTAATTTAGCTATGTTAAATGGTGTAACTATGTTAATATTAAACAAACAATAAATAAGTATTATTACAAAAAAACTCAATAAAATTTAACTTAATAATAATTTGTATAATAATAAATACGGAAATTGAAAAGAAATAGCATATAAAACGTATATTTAAATTACATATTGATAAATAAAAATATATATATGTAATCATGTATACTGGATTATTATATAATAGTAATAAATATATCATATGTTATATGATATCATATCATATTATTAAATATGTGTATTTTTATAATAATTAAAATAATTTTTAATTAAAATTATATTTGTTTAAATCACTTTATTTCTATGCATAATCAATACAATACATAATTAACACCACCATTATAAATACATAGTTACTTATAAAATTCGTATGTAAAATAATATCATATTATGATATACGATTTAAATGCATACGAGTTTTTGAAATCGATTTGTGTACCTTAGTAACTTTAAAATGTTCACTTCTCAGAGTTTCTTCTATGTCGATTTCGAGTTTTGGAGAATTAGTGACAGATGATCTTAATCCATCGAGTACGCCACGAAGGTTAAATTTCTTCATTATATCCGATCGATTTGGAAGAGCGGTGTATGCATTACGCGGTATCACGAATTACCACAAAATATCTTACATATATGTATTATCATAATATTTTAGAAATAAAAATCCTCAGATAAAATAATAAATATAAACGTATTGCATTATTGGCAAATTCGACTATTTGATTGGCAGATTGGTGACAGGTTAACATTAATATTAGAATTGGATAAACAGAAATAATATAACATTAAATAAAATGGATACTTATTATATAGAATTAGATATATTAAAAGTAGTACAATTAAAATGATTATAATAGTATATTAATAATTATAATATGTATAAGTTTGGTAACTATTTTTAATTCATCAAAATTACTAAAATAACAATAATATTGTAATGTATAGGACTAGAAACATTGGTTATGTTTCTAATAAATGGTGCAAAATTGGTAAATCTACATTTCATTTCTCATTTTATCACATTATTTACCTCAATGATAAGTCTATATATTCTACTATTATATATATATATATATATAGGATAACATGTATACAAAACTTAAATATATTGCCATAATCTAATATTCCTATATGAATGAGTGAATGAATATTTATTATCCCGAATATTGAATATAATATTCAGAAGTTATAAGTAGCTTATATTAAGAATATCCTTATAACAATAATATAAAATATTAATATTAATATCATAAATTGATGATATAATAATAATAATAATAATAAAATGATAAAATATAATAATAAGGATACCATACACATACATTAATAGTAGTGCGCATAATAATAATAAAAAGTATAAAACATATTAATAATAAATATTTATACCATAAATAATTAAAATTCTGTTAAAATATGCATATATTAATTTTGCAGTTTACATGTAAACTATAAATACTATAAATAAAAATAATATATATAAAGATATATTATAATTTATTAGACATAAATAATATAATCATATTGATAACATTGTGAAAATATAGTGTATAATTTAATTCTTTGTAGGTGTCGCAATGCATATTTGTAATGGTTTTATCCCAAGGGTTTTATCCATATAGCTAGAGAGATTCTCTCTAGCTCTATGGTTTTATCATTAATAACATCGACTATTATAATATCGTGATGTATACATATGAATGTACAATATACATAGTGCATTTATATACATGTAGGATATAGTGCACCTATATACATGAACACACTTTAATATAATTTTCTCTCGGTGCTAAAGAGTGGCCTAACTGTTTGGATATACTATTGACATACTAAATAGGTCAATTTCAAAATACATAAAACAAATTAGTTGTCCAAGGTGTCATAAACACAATAAATAGGACGTGAGTTCAAGCCCCTTCTGGACTATTAAAATAGGTATTAACATATTATTTAGAAGTGATCTTATATAATGGTGTATTAATAAATGATCGGCTCTCGTTAAAACCATTTGATTCATTAAAATTAGTGCGGCTTCTAAGGTACATTAGAGCTATATGGTTATAAGTGACAACTTAATATAAGTTCCTGGATTGGATGAAAGGACTCCACCAAAATAAAATAATAATAAAATTAATAATATCATACTAGTATAAACTGCCGAAACGAGTATTTTAAAGTTGACCTCATAAATCGTAATTATAATAAACGGGTTCATATTCGATAGATATCGATATTGTTTCGACCATTATATATTTTGATGTACCAGTATGCACTTCGGTTGTTAATATAAGATACAGATTTTTCGAAGCATAAATGTATATACATATTTATATATTTTTCAAATTCTTCACAAATCTCTGAAATATATTTGCCGTTACTTGTAGTGGGATATCCCCTTAAAGGGGGTTAACTATATTATATAGATTAATTATAAATTATTGGTAATATATATCTACATTTTAATATATATATATATATATATATATATATATACATAATACAGTATTATGTATATTAATACATAATACATATATAATAATATATAAGTATAATAGAATATACCTATATAGTTCATTAGTATATAATATATGTTATGGATCGGGAATGTCGACCCTCGATTATTTATTTTTATATAATACTTCTACTATCGAATTATTACACCATATACCATTTTTGAATATTTAGTTTTATTAAAATATTTTACAATATAATATTATTCAAACCGTATTGCCCTTGAATATATATATATATATATATATATATATATATATATATATATATATATATATATATATATATATATATATATATTAATTCATAGAGGGCACCCAGCTACCAGTATTTTCAAAAATAATCTCCGGAAATTGTTGCTAGAAAACTTTTTCTAATAAGTTGTAGTGAAATACCCTATTGAAATATAGTAACTATAAAGGGGGTATCCCAATACAAATTGTAGAATATCACTTTCTAGGAAACATTTCCGGAAATACTGGTAGTGATATACCCCCTTTATATAAGTATTATCTACAATGTAGATTCTACATATATTAAGAGTTACATTTCTATAGATTAAATAGTGTTAGGATCATATTGTAATTACTATTATATATTAGTAAATTCATATTAATAATCTTTGAAAGTTTACAATAATAACAAGAGTTTTTAAAAACTTAATAATACAATAATACAAAATATTTAATTTATAAGTGTTTATATATATCAAACAATAAACGGTGTGTATTATTTAGATACTCGTACATACATATTAAATAATTATATTTAACTTATATTGTATAGTATACTTATATGTAATTTCTATATCTATAATTATTAATTATCTATTTATTCATGCTAGGCGATAAATAAACAATAATGTTTAAATAATAATTAATTTAAATATCATTTATGTATACATAGTAAATCAAATCTAAATTGTTGTATTTATATATATTATAATTTTTTTATATTTAGTAAGATATTATAATAATTAATTTAATAGTTTTAAATTAGTTAAATTATATACAAATATAAATTTTGGTTATAATTATTTACAAATTATTTTACAAATTTAATTTAAAATTATCATAATTATTAGGATTACCACGCTCATATTTATCAACTCTTTTGGGATTATTAAAAATAACTTCGTATTCTATATATACCTTCATATTCAGTTTATTTGAATTATTGAATACCTATAATAACTAATTTAAAAAATTTATTATTTATTAATTTTAAACTTGTAAATCAATTTGCAAACAAAAATAAAATATAAATCGTAATTATAATATAATTAAATTATATCTATATCAAAATTATACCTTCAATAATAGGATCAAAAGAACATTACGATCAACGGACATTTTCAACGGACATCTATGTCCGTTGAATGTCCGCTAGTGTCCGTTAGTGTCCGCTAGTGTCCGTTAGTGTCCGCTAGTGTCCGAAAATGTCCGTACTATTATATACTATTCTACGTATATTTATACGTGTCCGTTGATCGTAATGTTACTCTTATATACTATTCTATATATATTTATACGTGTACGTTGATCGTAATGTTACTCTTATATATTATTCTACGTATATTTATACGTGTCCGTTGATCGTAATCTTACTCTTATATATTATTCTACGTATATTTATACGTGTCCGTTGATCGTAATGTTACTCTTATATACTATTCTACGTATATTTATACGTGTCCGTTGATCGTAATGTTACTCTTATATACTATTCTATATATATTTATACGTGTACGTTGATCGTAATGTTACTCTTATATATTATTCTACGTATATTTATACGTGTCCGTTGATCGTAATCTTACTCTTATATATTATTCTACGTGTCCGTTGATCGTAATGTTACTCTTATATACTATTCTACGTATATTTATACGTGTCCGTTGATCGTAATGTTACTATTATATACTATTCTACGTATATTTATATGTGTCCGTTGATCGTAATGTTACTCTTATATACTATTCTACGTATATTTATACGTGTCCGTTGATCGTAATGTTACTATTATATACTATTCTACGTATATTTATACGTGTCCGTTGATCGTAATGTTACTCTTATATATTATTCTACGTATATTTATACGTGTCCGTTGATCGTAATGTTACTCTTATATACTATTCTACGTATATTTATACGTGTCCGTTGATCGTAATGTTACTATTATATACTATTCTACGTATATTTATACGTGTCCGTTGATCGTAATGTTACTCTTATATATTATTCTACGTATATTTATACGTGTCCGTTGATCGTAATGTTACTCTTATATACTATTCTACGTATATTTATACGTGTCCGTTGATCGTAATGTTACTCTTATATACTATTCTATGTATATTTATACGTGTCCTTTGATCGTAATCTTACTATTATATACTATTCTATGTATATTTATAGATGTACGCTGATCGTATTATACTTTTATATATGCATACAAAAACAGGTGGTAATTGTTATATGTTAAATTTATTATAAATAAAAAAATACAAAATTAACAATTATCGTACTGTACATTGAATAGAATAATATATATATATATATATATATATATATATAATAATATGTACAGTGAATATAATAATATGTACATTGCATATAATATATATGTACATTGAATATAATATATATGTATATATATATATATATATATATATATATATATAT
The DNA here is from genome assembly GCA_964019155.1 of Osedax fenrisi. NCBI lineage: Eukaryota > Metazoa > Annelida > Polychaeta > Sabellida > Siboglinidae > Osedax > Osedax fenrisi. The sequence goes on along the minus strand of OZ025246.1, from coordinate 10,923,860 downwards.
ATATACATATATATAATAATAATATGTACAGTGAATATATATATATATAATAATAATATGTATACACTGTATACAGTGATTATAATAATATGTACATCGAATATAAAAATAATAATAATAATATGTACAGTGAATATATATATATATACATTGGATATAATATATATACATTGGATATAATATATATATATATATATATATATATAATAATAATATGTATACACTGTATACAGTGATTATAATAATATGTACATCGAATATAAAAATAATAATAATAATATGTACAGTGAATATATATATATATATACATTGGATATAATATATATATAATAATAATATGTATACACTGTATACAGTGATTATAACAATATGTACATCGAATATAAAAATAGAGTAACATTACGATCAACGGACACGTATAAATATACGTAGAATAGTATATAAGAGTAACATTACGATCAACGGACACGTATAAATATACGTAGAATAATATATAAGAGTAACATTACGATCAACGGACACGTATAAATATACGTAGAATAGTATATAAGAGTAACATTACGATCAACGGACACGTATAAATATATATAGAATAGTATATAAGAGTAACATTACGATCAACGGACACGTATAAATATACGTAGAATAGTATATAAGAGTAACATTACGATCAACGGACACGTATAAATATACGTAGAATAATATATAAGAGTAACATTACGATCAACGGACACGTATAAATATACGTAGAATAATATATAAGAGTAACATTACGATCAACGGACACGTATAAATATACGTAGAATAATATATAAGAGTAACATTACGATCAACGGACACGTATAAATATACGTAGAATAATATATAAGAGTAACATTACGATCAACGGACACGTATAAATATACGTAGAATAGTATATAAGAGTAACATTACGATCAACGGACACGTATAAATATATATAGAATAGTATATAAGAGTAACATTACGATCAACGGACACGTATAAATATACGTAGAATAGTATATAATAGTAACATTACGATCAACGGACACGTATAAATATACGTAGAATAGTATATAATAGTACGGACATTTTCGGACACTAACGGACACTAGCGGATATTCAACGGACATAGATGTCCGTTGAAAATGTCCGTTGATCGTAATGTTCTTTTGATCCCAATAATATAATAATTTTTACCAATTGTGAGTCGTTTTATAAATTATTTTGTTAAAATAATTATTTATAAATTTATTCATTTTTTATAAATTAATATCTATGGAACATATATAATATAATGAATAAGTTATTCAATTACTAAATATTTGTATACACTATTATAGTGTCACTATATATAATTTCATTATCCTATCCGTTATCAATAATATTATATTTTTATTTAAATACATATTAAATATGTATTAAATATGATATTTACTTATAGTTTGAATAACAATACAATTGTGTGTTAGCATATTTAATTTACATTTAAATAAATATCAATATCATACTGCAGAAATTTACCTGGAAAATGGAGGATTATTCAAGTGAAGATGAGGTTTTTATGTAATTAAAAAATATATATATATATATATATATTATTTTATTATAGATTACATATATGTACATATAGAATATATTCTATAAATATAAATAAATATCTCAGTTAGAAAATAACAATATTTTTTTTTATATAATTATTAACAACAATTATTTAATTTTTGAATTTAAATTATTCATTATACATCTATCATAATCATGATGATTAAATCATCATAATATATTATAGATACATGCTATATTTTTAGTAATATATTTGATATTTAACATATCTACGTTGTAAATTCTACTGATAACTGAAGATAATGTATGTTTTACAGAATAGTTATAAAGTTCAGTTTAACTTCACTCGTTCATATCACTATTACCCACTAATGCTCAAAAGTTTCAAATAGTTCAAGCTTCTTGTTCTCGAGTAGTTTAAATAATTACAATTTTATTTTTGAGAAATTAAAATATTATAATATATTATAATGTTAGATCTTGAGAAGGTAAAATATAGTTCTCGAGTAGATTCAATTATTATTCATAAAATAAATCGATACATATTACTAATTAATAAGTTATAATATGTTTAAAAATAAACAATACAAATCATGAATATAATACTTGTATTTAAAAAATAGTTGTTTTTGAAAAAATTTAAAATATTCAAATAATATAAAAAGATATTCACATATCTGTTATACTCATTATAGTAAATACCAGACCTAAATAAATACTAAATAAGTTATTTAAAATTTAAAAATAACCCACTCGAAGTTAATACTAAATACGGAAACCTGTATACGATATATGAAAATTACTACAAGTTGTAGTCTACAACCAATACCCATCGAATATATAGTTTGTCAATAAATGTAATAACGTATACGTGTCTATTACATAACTAGTAGATTTATTTATAATTATATATCTTATATGTAGTGTACATTGTACACACACACACATATAACACTTATATACAAACACATACGTATTAATATTATAACACTCTCAAAATAATAGAACCAAATATATACACACGTATACACCAGTAAATAACGATACCTATTACGAATATCTAGTACGGTGATTGAGAATCTGAACAGAGTTCCTATTAGCTCTCGGTATTATCTTTATTATTACACTTAAGTCTATAGCAATCCTACGTTTTACTGTCGATATCATTAAGGATATTACGCTTTCATTGTAGAACCTATCTTATCGCCGACGATATCCTCATTGATTCTATTACGAAAGTGACTAAATTCACTCGGTATTATCGAGGATATTAATATAAACGAACGTAATTATATACATGAACACCTCTGCGTTCTACTATCATTCGCACATAAGTACAAATAACATATTACCGATATTTAAGTCTACTTATATGATAGTTTATATATATAAATGCGTATATATTTAATACATGCGTACAAAATGTATATAAATAATTCAAACAGCAAACATATGATATTTATTCACTGAAGAAAAAAAAGCGTACCCATAATACATTATATATTTATTTAAAATAATACCATTTAAATTTCTAAATTTATATCGTCGAGTATATCCTCGATGATATCCTAGGTAATGTTTGGTGAATTATCGGCTTTATCGTTATGCACGCACCCCACCAACAAACACCGCCGCCGATATTAGATTTATGTTTACATACCAGTAATATAATATTACTATATTTGCATCGATATTTTTACATTACTATATTACTTATACTAGTGTTTTAAGCGTAAATATATAATCCGTAAATATAATCCGATCGCTATCGATCTCCTCTATTGCGTCCGTCATCGGTTATTGCGCCTTTACAGGAACGCGTTCAAGACGAGCGCACTCACAATCGGCTGCTGTCGGCTATCAGCGGACTGGACGGCAAGAAAAGGTAGGATCTTATCGGGGGACACCCTTATCGAAGCTCGTATGAATAGAGTGTAAATAGATGCTTACCTATAGCGCGAATATGCTCCTTCGCACCTAATTGTAAGCCGGTAATAGGCAACTAGAACGATTCCTGAGTAACTGCGATGTAAATCCAACCCGAGTAACATATGTATCGGGTGAAACTTTAAATGAAATGTCTCGATAAAAAATGACTTGATCTGAATTAATGTTGTATGCAATAATAATCAGTATACACGATATTACACACCCACACACACACACACACACACACCCACACACACACACACACACCCACACCCACACACACACACACATCCACACACACACACACACACCCACACACACACCCACACACACACCCACACAGGGATAAGAAGATCCTGCAGAGAACCGAATTCACCGAGGTATCCGAGTATCACGTACCCTGTAATGAACGTAAGTACAGACCATAGTGGTATGCGTGTAACATACTAGTTTTAACCTGTTCATACCGCTAGTTAGGAAGGAGTGTACACCATTTGTATCATCTACAATGACTTATTTATTTTTAATTATAATTATATATATATATATATATAATTATTTATATTCCAAAAATTAAAAAAATTGGTCCACATAGGGTCTTTCACCAGCCACTATATATTTAACATGTAGGAAATATACATTTTATAATGGAGTACATATACCATCAATATAACTCGTCATTTTGTATACTAATAATATTTACACATAAAATAATCTAATTCTTATTAAATACATATTGTATTCATATATTTGATTATTAAAATTTATATATTTAAATTTCTCGGATTGTGATAAATTAATGATAAATTAGTACTCGGAAGTAATTTTTATTTCTATTATAATGAGCACTATATTCATCATCTTCACTATTATCACTATATTCACTATTATCACTATATTCACTATATTCACTATTATCACTATCATATATATCTTCATCATCATCATACTATCATCATCATCATCACCACTACTATCACTATCACGACACTACCTTCATCAACATCAACATCTTCATCATCATCTTCATCGCAGTTGGAGTAGACATAGACGAACTGCTGGGAGCGTTGAGCAGTAAATCCAAGTCCAAGTCCACGCTGAAGATACAGAAGATGCTGAAACCGGTCCAGGACGAGGACCGTATCCTGGATACGCCCCTTTCTGTACCCGAGAAACAGCGGGTTTGATTGATTGAATAGATATGCTATTTATTGAATTTAAATGGTTTCGAATGATTCATCGAATAACTTTATTTTATAATATATTACTCTATATGTCGCTTTATTTTTCCGGTAAAAACATTAAATTGTTTATTAATTTACCATTTTTCTTGCCCGTTGTGGAGGAATGCTAAATCTGAATTATTATACTCTATATATATATATATATATAGTACATAAGATTAATCATAAGAATAATAATATAACAATGTATGCAGGCGAATATTTACACAATAAGCTCGCGAAGTTCTTGAACCGACGCTATTTAAATAATAATTAATGTTATAATAATATAGTAAATAATAATTATAAATCCAACCCCCATCGTAGAGGGCCCCCCCTATCGTCTAATCTATACCGTTATGGCGCTATACGTGTGTATTTCATGTACTAGTTATACGTACTCGACACACTGACCTATTTACTCGGCTAATCAATGATTATACAACTTGTACATAGAGAGTTGAGAGATACAATTTGCTTTTATGTGTTATGTCCCTTTATGATCATTATATCTTATATAATATATTATATTATTTAATATTATATATTGTTAATTGAATTAACTTAATTCTATATTATTTAATTATATATTATTTAATTCTGTATTATTTAATTCTATATTTTATATAATACTTTATTTATGATACATTATTAATATGCAATATTATATAATTCTAAACTATAGCGAACATCTACTGTATAGAAAGTAACTAGGAAAATCTTGTATTAGGTCAGCGCTCAATTAATATATCGTATACATCAATACCTAAAGTATCGACACCAATAAATTGACCTCTACCTGTACAACATTGCCATGTATGACCTCTACTCATACAACCTTGCCATGTATGACCTCTACCCAAACCCAACCTTGCCATGTATGACCTATACCTGTACGACCTTGCCATGTATGACCTCTAATCCTCCTCCGTCAACAGACCGAAAGAGCCGTTGGTTATCGTAAAGTTAATGACGAACTGAAGAAGTGGAACCCTGTAGTAGACTCCAACAGAAAGGTTTCCCCATCCCCGCCAACCCACCCCCCGCTACCCCAATTCCCTAGAAAGTGATCAGTGGACTACATAATATGTTCGATGTTGAGATCTATTTGACACTATATGTTTCAATTACTAAGACATATTCCCATATATATCGTATTAATCTCAGTGCGGCTCATATAATATATTTAATACCAATTAATGTACAATTTTTGAAAATATTAGAAATAGTTTAAACTTTTAATACTTTATCTTTTCCATTATTTTTCATTTAAAACATTATTCACGCTGGACAAATATTAGATATCGTTATCAAACTTTAATGTTCGTGTATGAGATGTTTATGATATGATTTTAAGATTAAAACTAATTTTATTTACACACGTAAATAGAATTATAATCATTTCTATACTGAACAGATATTGAAATACTGTTAGAACTTCTAACTTAGAAGCATCACAATTATTGATGAAGTCTGTTTATACACGAGCATATTATTCACCTTTTCATTGGATAGCGTGTATTCCAATATAAGTAGTCATTTTAAATTATTCAGATTTATCGGAACTAATATTTTACATAAAATAATATAACAATAATAACTCTAATCGTACTACAATATAAGTGATACTATTGCCTACTATTGTCTATATTATTGCCTACTATTGCCCTTTACCTCCGTACATACACACCATGTAATACATATCATATGATTCGCACACACAATGGCTGCAGACCATGATATCATTGTACTGGCTCACAAGCGCTATTAGTTAATCATTAAAATCACTGTTATATATTTAGATACTCGATATCATTTATTTTAATTAATGATTAAATTTACACACGCTACGAATTTGCTATATTAATTATTATTAAATATATCTCATTTTTAAGTTTTAATTCACATATTTAATTTAGTGTTTTTATATTTCAAATATTGAATATTAATAATTATTTATACTGGTATAAATTAACTTTCGCTGCTAATTTTATATTAAAAGGTCTCTCTACAATACTAATAACTATCTAGCCATTCATACCTGCTAATATATTGATAATATACTATCTCTCATTCAATTATACTTTTCTTAATCAGGCAGAGACAATGAGATTTCCACTGATTCAACCTACCTTACAAGTAAAAGATTCAAGCCAATTTGTAAAGAAATTCACAGTTTGTATACTACTACTACTACTACTACTACTACTACTACTACTACTACTACTACTACTACTACTACTACTACTACTACTACTACTACTACTACTACTACTACTACTACTACTACTACTACTACTACTACTACTACAACTACACCCACCCCAACAGGCATTCACTGATCTAGAGAAGCAGGTAGAAGAAGCTCTCAACTCTGGTAGGAAGTTCCTCATACCTAAAGAGAAACTGCTGTCGGAAGCTGAGATTAAAGCTATGGAGGCCTTTAGTGTTGAAGAGGTTAGTAGCAGTAGTAACGGCTTCATTTAACTGCTATGCTATTTATCGTAAAATATTCTATTCTAATTTCTAGAATATATATATATTCTAGAAATACTATACAAATATTTCTTAATAACAATACATTTATCTAAACAAATAATTTTAATAGAAATTCTATTTTCATCAACATTTAAATACGAACAATATAATTGCAATGTACTCATGTGTCATTGTTAAATAGCCTAAAGCTGATACTGCTACACCTGCCCTACACCTAGATTGTTTGATCTCTAGAAGTCGCAAACATTATTTACAAATTTGTGCGAATATGAAAGTATGAGATATTATTTTAAGTATGACTTCAGTATAATATATTATTGTATTTAATTTTTCAAATTGATCACCAATATATTACTATATAAATTAATCGTACTAGTACTATTAGTAATAGGGCTCTACTACTACTCTATACTCTCCTGATACAAAGTAAGCTTATTTCATAATTTAGTACGGACCTATTATTATAATGTTATATTAAGAGATGGTCGGTAACTTTAATTAATTACACGCGAACACTAGGATATATGACCAATGGATTCAGTGCGTATCTTATTAATTGTGTTAATAATTGATGTATCGTGCACAGTTACTCGTAATATATTGAGATCGAATACTCGCTTTAAATAGTAATTACGATTAAACTATAGCGCATACGAAGAATTTATTTACATTTAGCATACACATTGACTAAAGCTCCGCTTATACCAACAAACTACGAGCACAATTGTTACTCCATTTCAAATTGTCATGTTTTGAATATTTTCTAAATACAGGGAAAGTAAGTTGAAGAAAATTATAATAATTATAATCAGCTGATAGCAGCCGGCTATAGAAATAGGATATGATTTGTTGGCGTGACTGCGGCTTAATTCATATATAATTGTATTCCGCCTTACATTTATATTTAATATGCAGTTAAAAGATGCAAGTGTTATAAATCATAATATGTATCATCTAGCCTTTGTAATTAAGCCTTAGTAATTACGCCTTAGTAATTAAGCCTTAGTAATTAAGCCTTAGTTGTTAAGCCTTAGTTGTTAAGCCTTAGTTGTTAGGCCTTAGTAATTTAACCTTAGTAGGAAATATTACCTACATTTATGAATGTGTATATGTACTATTCGTATGATTTATTTGAGATAATGACATATTTAGTTATGCAATCGTCGCTTACATATGCAATGCTCTACGTATGGCCATGTTTTCACTATCTCTACATTAACCTCATGTCAATATTTGATTTTATATCACAATATGTATATAGCCGACTTATTAAACTATTAAATATCATTCGGCAGTATGTTATTACATTTAATATATTACATAAATATCTTATTGAATACAATACCATACACCTTACCTCTCCATACCCCCACACCTTACTTACCCTTACCTACACTTACCTCTCCATACCCCACACACCTTACCTACCCTTACCTACACTTACCTCTCCATACCCCCACACCACACCTTACCTACCCTTACCCTACCATACCCCACACATTAACTACCTGTACCTCTCTATACCCCCACACCTTACCTACCCTTACCTCACCATACCCCCACACCTTACCTACCCTTACCTCTCCATACCCCCACACCTTACCTATCCTTGCCTCTCCATACCCCCCACACCTTACCTACCCTTACCTATCCTTAACTCTCCATACCCCTCTCTTACCTCCCCTTACCCTACCCTTACACCCCCCTCACCATATGTTCACCGTGTACCAGGCAAAAGAGAGGAGAGCAGAACTACAGAAGTATCGCGTGCTGTTGTCCTATAAACAGGCTAAAGCTTGTCAACAGAAGAAGATCAAAAGTAAAAAGTATGTAGTCTTCATTACACAAACACACGCACACACACACACGCACACAAACACACGCACACACACATACACACATGCTTACACATATGCACACTATAACCACAGCATTACATCACAACCCGTACACATCCGTAACCAACACAATATGTACACAAACATTATAACTAAAGTGCTACTACTAGTGATGTAAATAATGCTGAGACAATACTTTTAGCTATTGATGTGTTTCATTTTCGGGAAAATACGAGCCCGAGCCGAATTCACACTCTAGCCAAACTAGCCCGAGTCGAGCCGAGACTTTAGGTAACTGAGACTGAGACTGCATCGATGCTTTATATTTGACTGGCATCATTTACTGCATCACTAATTACAATATACACACACGCACACCTAATACACCTAATATCATAGCTTCACACCACATCTTACACTACCTACACACATACACACACACACACACACACACACACATTCATACACATACTGATATCAGCACGCACACAAACATATACTCCATAATAGTAATAGACTTGCACACACACACACGTTTACAGAGCATACACTGACCTACACAATAGATGCATACATACTTACTTACACACACACACATACCCATGCTACAACATACGCATACTTACACACACACACACCCACGCTACAACAGGTACAGACGCATACTGAAGAAGGAGCGAGAGCGTAACTCCGAGAAAGCACTCGACGAACTCAAGCGTACGGATCCCGAAGCCTACAAGGAAACTATCGACGAAGCGATGAGGCAAAGGGCAGAGGTTAGCATCGTATTTATATATTAGTATATTAGTATATATTATTTTTTATATTTGTATATATTATTTTTATTTTACTTCTCCGTTTATTTCTTGTTTTTTTGTATCGTGTCGTTTTGTCTTACTGTTATCACATTTATATATTTTGTTTATATATATTGTGTAATTATATGTTTATATATAATTATAACTTTCTTTATGTATAACCATTAATTCAATAAACTTTTGATCTATCTATCTATCTATATTAGTATATATTATTTTTTATATTTGTATATTAATTCAATATTCAGTAAATAAATATTCATAAACACCCGTTTAAACATTTTCTAATACCGGAACCCCGTATTTCTGAGTAATAGAATATAGTTAAATAAATCCGCTATGTCGTTAAATAGTTGATAATTTAATTCGTAATGTTTCATAAACGCATCATTTGTTAATAAAGATTTTGAATAAAACTTAATATTTGTCGTCGAATTCATTAAGTAAATATAGAAAATCTTAATCTACGCGATATAAATATTAATCGTTTGAGGTAAAAATAAATCCTCTATAATCCCTAACTTAAGGTTTGCGTTTAAAATCTTTTATAATATTATATTGATCCACACGGATTACAGTGATACGACTTATTGTAACGTTTGTTACTCATACTATAGGAAAGAATGAGTTTGAAACACAAGGGCACGTCTAAGGCGATGAAGAAGCGAGCCCTGTACAGTAAATATGACGAGACGGTTCGACTACCTCATCCACTATTACGTAACTATTGCATAACTATTGTGTAACTATTACGTAACTATTACATAACTATTACGTAACATCCCGGCGCTATCCCGGCGTCGAGAACTCCGAGCTATTATTGCATAATGAGATCGTAGTTCATCGACTGTCATTACTTCGTACGAATACTGAACGATAACCACCGACGCATTGCTTATTAACACTCGTTACACGTTCACTCCGGATCACTTCATATCTATTGCGTAATACCACCAAATCACTCATTATGTGAACACTAATTACGTAACGAAACCTATAGAATAACATAAACACGCGAGAAGGATGATGGCATCATAATTATTGCGCAATAGCTCTGCGTTACATCACAGTTACGAGTTACATAACATGTAACCTTGTAACCTAATGGTTTAGATACTGCCATTCAACTTCTTAGTAGAGTTTCTGGCCGTGTAAGGCATAATCAGTGTGCGGCCTCACTATATAGTGTGCGAGTGCTATTTGTGCTAAAGTGCTAGTGCCTGAATCAATGCGGTTAAATTGTGCACAATTAAATGTTATACAATGTGCAAGTGCTATTTATATAGTACATATATAGAGCTAGTGTAGCTTAGATTTAATACTTGCCTAACAATGTGCATATTGATACATATGCTATATACATATAACAAATATATATATACATACTTATTGACTTACTGTACACACAATGTGTTATATTATGTTCACACGATGTAAAAATTATCCCAATATGCTACTATCATCATCATCACCATCATCATCACCATCATCACCATCACCATCATCATCACCATCACCATCATCATCATCATTATTACCATCATCAGAATAATTATATTGCCATTGATATAGCTATGGGCTTTACATAGACGTATTACATAATGACCTAAAGAAAATGATACCTAATTTCATTGATAATATTACATAATATATGATTAAATCGTGTCGTAGATATCATGCTTCCCAATATCACATCATGTTATAGATCTAGTCGAATCTCTAGAATGCGATAGATTGTTTAACCTAATCAATGTCCTCATCGTGGTGGTTGTAGAGTCGACAACAAATAGCAGACATGAAGGAGAAGGCTGTAGAGCTGATGACTAAACCTGCAACAGAAGAACAAACCGATGAAGAGGATGATGATGATGAGGAGGATGATGCTCCAGTGAATTCTACGTCCCTTCAGAATGGTTAGCACATGACCTTGATATGATGATTATCATCATACTTCTACTACTATTACTACTACTACTACTACTACTACTACTACTACTAATACTACTACTACTACTACTACTACTACTACTACTACTACTACTACTACTACTACTACTACTACTACTACTACTACTACTACTACTACTACTACTACTACTACTACTACTACTACTACTACTACTACTACTACTACTACTACTACTACCACTACTACTACTACTACTACTACTACTACTAATACTACTACCACTTCCATTAGAATTAATGCCAGAAGATACACATAACAATCCGTGGATGTCTCTCAGGTCCAGAAGTGTTGTTAGTATTAAGTTCATAATGCTTGTAATGCTTGTACATTAGTGACAAGTTAGTATACAATGATGCTATACACGCTGCATAGAGATATTATATCTTAGTTCTTATGTATGCCTCTTCTAAATTAATATATTAATATTAAAATGTCATCATATTACGCGAATTACATGTATATTTTAATAAAAATATATATTAAAAGGTTATTAAATAGATACATTTACGATAAATATGATTATCACTATCATTTAGTTATTATGAACTTAGTGATTTAATGAGATGTGCGATGGTCACATCAAGTATAGGTACATTATAGATGTACTGCTTAATCCACACTACAACTACCGCCATAATATACATATAATAACACCCCCACCTCAATAGAAAAGTGCTCCAGAGCCTGTAGTTATCGATGATGATGAGGAGGAGGAGGCTGATACAATGGAAGGGGTGGCAACAGCCGAAGACGATGATGTCATTGCTTCTGAAGTAACTCCAGGTTTGTTATGGCGGTATACATACGCAGCGCAACAGCTGCAACGTGATGTTACATCGGACTGTGTAACATTCCGCTGACCAATGCAGCGTTGGAAATATATCATTTCAGACTTACACTAATATATGAAATGTGTGATCACATATGTGCCTATGTTATTTTTAGTATAATTGATTCTTAGTAAATCAATATAAATAAATAATATAGAATTTATGATAGTTTTTATATAAATACAAATATAAATAATCAATATTAATACAAAATTAATAAATAATTTATAATGAATAAGTATAAATACTATAAAAACTGTACAAATAAAATACAATTTAGAAAATGATTAATAGGATGAAACAAATACACGTATTGGTAAATATCACATGATACAAATAGTATATATATATAACTGTCAAACTAGAGTCAATAATAATTAATAATATAGTATTCAATTGTGAAATTTAGTAATATATTTGTTATAATATTATATTATAATATATAAATAGGTCTTTTTTTATTTTTTATAATTAGAATAATTTTTATTTTTACTAACCTTCATAGCATACCATTTTTTTGGTATTTTATAAAACAGATTATAAATCGAAAATGTCACACTATATATATTTTATATATAGTATATATATAACTGTCAAACTAGAGTCAATAATAATTAATAATATAGTATTCAATTGTGAAATTTAGTAATATATTTGTTATAATATTATATTATAATATATAAATAGGTCTTTTTTTATTTTTTATAATTAGAATAATTTTTATTTTTACTAACCTTCATAGCATACCATTTTTTTGGTACTTTATAAAACAGATTATAAATCGAAAATTTCACACTATATATATTTTATATATATATTTTATTTTAACTGGATTTGAATACATAAAAAAATGAAATGAAAAAATTACAAAAATTCACTATCTCAAGACTTATGTATTCCCTTAAATGAATATAATATGGAAACATATTAACATATTATTAGATCATAAAATATAATTTTAATATCACATAATGTTTATGTCATAAACAAAATTTCAACTAATCTTTTAATATGATATTCAGTAAATTATACGTATTCAATATTATTACATTTATGATTTTTTTTTGGAACGATAATCATAAATAGCCTAATATCATAATTATTACCTCGACAAGGGGATATATAATATCGCCATGGCACGGCCATTTTGTTTAATTTAAATGTATAGAGAGGAACTTATTTCCTCCGTTTATTGAGTGTTTTGAAACAAATATTTATTGAATTTAAAATTTGTTTTTTGTTATATAAAAAGGAAATATATATCTATAATTCTAGAGACAAACAAATATATAAAAAATATATATTTTACATGAATAATAACAAAGACATCATTTTATTTTATTTTTTCACCAATTTTATAAAATCCAATACATCATAATTATATTTTTTAATATTGTCTCTCAGGAATTGTACATAAATAAGTTATTTATATATAGCAAGAGAAATTAGGTGGATTACTTTAGTACTTTTATCTAAACACTCATTGATATACACACATATTGCAACAATATTTATTCTTAGTAAAACACATTTGAAAAGTTAATGATAATTAAATTCAATAAAATTCAAATAAATTATAAAGTAATAAAATTATACATTTAGAAATAAATCAATATTATAATGTAATATATATTTTGTTATCAATATATAAATGTTATTTTTATAATTTATATATATTATATCATATCATTTGTATGTTGTAAAATAATTGTAGTACATATATAAACATTATTTTTTCATTATATCTGAGTGTAATTAAATTATTCAGGTAATATAAAATCAATATTATAGAGTAATAGATATGTTTTATTATCTATATATAAATTTATATTTATAGAATTATATATTAGATATAAAACATTATATAACAATTTATATGGAATGTAGATTTCAAAATAAATAATTAATTTTATAAATCAAATAAATGTAAAAAAAAAACCAGTTTTCAAAATTTTGAAATTGTGATTATATTATATATAAAACAACAATTTATATTAGTTTTGAATGTAGATTTCAAAATAAATAATTTATTTAAAAATGATATGCTATAAAGATCTGTTTATGCTATTTATAAACTTATTTCATAGATAATTTGTTCACAGTTACTAAATAAAATAATTAATTAATAGTAAATAATAAACAACATTATTTTTTTAGGATTTTAACGAATTTATCATCCATGGCTATAAATAACCCATATATAATAACTCAACATAAAATATTCAAAAATATTAAAAAAAAATATGTGTTATTTACTTAGACTTTTAAAAAAATTATAATAGTTATAAATATAATACATTACTATTTTATTATTATTATAAACATGATTATTAATTTTATTTGGTTATGTTCTTATTTAATTTTAGAGTCTATTATAACTACTGATTTCTGTGATAAATTTGAATTAGGATCATAAATATCAATTCATTAAATATATGATTATTTTATTTATATTCCTATTATATTATTACGATAATGTATTCATTTCAACATATTTATATTTCTAATAATATTTAAGGGCATACGGCAATGCGCACGCCATTTCACGCATTTACATGTTAAGAGATAGGAAATACAAAGGTCCATTCAAATCTATGTTTAGGTAAAACTATTCAATGAATTGAACTATCTATTTTTGTATTGTATACAATATATATACTGCTACAATTTAAAGTTTGTATTTTTTTTAAATATTATTTATTTCATGTATAAATATAATATTTATTATGTCTAATTTATTTAAACCAATATTTTTTTTTAATTTATTAAACCAATTGTCTCTTTTCAATAATAATTACAAAAACTGAAAAACTTATGTTTATTTATCCATATACAATTTACATATAGCAAACATAATTGTTAGGATACCTATGCTAGATTGTTCTAAACATACATTCACCTAGGTAGTACGAAATATTTATTCTGAGTAAAACGCATCTAAAGTTTTACTAAGTAAAAATCACTATTATAAAATAAAGAAAATATACATTACACTTTATGTAATTATCATAGAAGTATATAGAATTAAAATATATTATTATGTATATTTTATATATTATGATTAAATAAAGCAATAATAGTGTTGTATAATTTATAAAATAATATATATATAGATGTATAAATTCAGTAAATAATTATAAATTGGAATTGTAAAATACACTGAATACATAATTGTCAATTGTAATAGTAAAATACATTCATTATATAATTATACAAAATACAATAATATTTGAAATAACATATGTAATTAGAAATATAATGTTATTATGTATAGTTTACATATATGATAAAATAAATCAATAATATAGTGTAATAAATGTAAATAAATAAAATGAATGTAAAAAATAGTAATACATTATAAATATTATAAATACAACTATAACTCTAATATAAATTCTAATATTATAAAATAAAACTAATACTAATAATAACTAATAATAACTAATAAATATATATTGAAATACTTCTATAACTTCTAACTATAACAAAATGTTAATTAATTAATATAAAGTTATATAAATAAATGAAAATATACGTAGAAATATAATTTTAAAACCAAATTATAAATAAAATAAACTCAACTAAAAATCGAATATAAAGACTAATAATGGTATTCATATAACTATTTTCTAATACTAATGATATAAAACTAATATATAAATGAAACTAACTATAAATATATGTAAATAATATAAATATAAGTTGAAATAAAGGTAAAATGATAAAAATTATAAAAGTGAAATGATATAAAGGAAGTAAAAAATATATAGCGTCTGTTTATTAGCTTTTCTATTGGTATATAATATCACATGACATATGTTTACAATGATAATAATATAGAATACATAAAGATAGACAATTGGTTTTTTAATTTTGTAAATCGACAATATATAAGTATAAAAATGTTATAAAATAAAATGTGGGTATTATTATAAAATTAATCATGTAGATTTTAAATAAATTATAAGCCAACGTTATTTATTTTAAAAGGTGTGTTATAAAATATGCTTTTTATGATATTTTTAGGCCATTTTCAATGATAATATTTTGACAGATAACAAATAACATATACTAAATTAATATTATTGAATACAAATTTTTAAATTATTTTTGTGATTTTTGCTGATTTCTCAACTGCCGTATGCCCTTAAATATATATATGTTTACATTTTTTCTAATACTATACATGTTATACATTATATCTAATTATATTCACATATGGAATAAGTTAAAACTAGTTAATTAAGTAATTTTCCATCTTCATCATAAGCATAGAGTTGTTTCTAATAATAGTTATCAAAGAACTAGGTGTTAACTAACCAAATATTAACCCTATCTTTACCCTATACTAACCCTATATTAATCCTATTATCTTACCATCAAACAGAATCAGAGAAACAATCACCTAAGAAGATGAACAAGTAACTACTTATTATACTAGTGTAACCTAACCTCCTATTCCATAACCTTAACCAACATAATCGTACCTTATTTATTATCATCAGCCCGATGCTGATCAACGTAATCTGAATATATATAAACACACGCATACAACCATACCAGTAGGGGCGCCGGAACGATTTTGTATGTAGGGGACCAACCAATCAAAATAAATTGTGTGTTAAAAGTGGGGGGGGACCAATACATAGGAGGTCCCCCTAGATTTTAAAGGGGGGGGACATATCCCCCGTCCCCCCTTGTTGCAGCGCCCCTACATACCAGTAACTATGCGCGTTCGATACAATATTAATATTGTCTATCGTTGCCTAGTAAAAAGCGTGCCCTCGCCGATACCGAAGATACGGTTCAACAACGACCAGGCAAGAGGCCCCTGACTACGGTAAGTGGGCTAAAGTGCAGTACAATATCATTGATGTAGTGCTATGTAATTTAGTAGGATTAAAGTAGGATTTTTTTCGTGTGGGGATCAACAATTTTGTGCAAAAAGATAGATTTTTCGCAATTTAGAAGAATTTTAATGAAAATAAATACGGAAAAATCAAATTTTGTGATTTTTAATAAAATTCAATAATTGTATTACAATTATAATATTATAGTATTCATACAACGTTTACTATATCATATTGCAGTTGACATATAGGGTCGCAGTAAGCGGGCTAAAGTACAGAACGATATCATTAAATTGAATTATTAAATATTAATATTAATATTAAATTGAAATATTAATTAATGTAGCGCTATGTGATAATTAGTGACTAATGTAATGATTTCTGGTGGTAACTGTTGTATTTTGAGAATATTCGGGAAACTCTAACAATTACCACGATTTAAGACGTTGCTACTATAGTTTCAACTTCTATCCTTCTGCCTTGGGCAGTAGTAGGGTTTTTTCGTTTGGGGAACTCAAATTGTGTGGGAAAAGATAGATTTTTTGCGATTTAGAAGCATTTTAATAAAAATTAATACGGAAAAATCTAATTTCGTGATTTTTAATAAAATACAATCAATAGTAATACAATAGTAATACAATTGTAATACAATACAATATTATTCATAATACGTATACTATATCATATAGCGGTTAACATATATGGTCGCATTATGCGGGCTAAAGTGCAGTACGATATCATTAATGTACAGCTATGTAATTTAGTGAATAGTGTAATGACTTCTGGTGTTGTAGCGATGTCTCAACAAAACGTAATGTGATTATAATAATAAACAGAGATGGAAGTAACGATAATAACAAATAAAATAGGAATACATGTACATATGTGAGATTAGCTATACACCTATAATGAAGTACATACGAAGCAGCCACTATTAATCATCATTTAAGGGTTTCACAGTCTTTAAAATGAAAAATGACGTAAAAAATAGATTGGTACATGTATAATATATGATATGTCAAAATATTATAACTTCAAAACATATATAAAGCTTAAAAAACAACTTTTAGAACACTACATTTTTATAATAAAATAATGATTACAAAAATGGCATATAAATGACTGTTTACATATATTATAGTTGTAATTTATCAATAATATATTTTTATACATGTCAATTAGCGACACCTGTTTGTTTTATTGTATAAATTATATTTTCAGTTGGCGTTATTCTAGAATAATACCACAACTTCATTTCATTATAAATAATATTGTCAATTTTTAATATAAATTATCTCAGAATATTTGTTTTTCATATGAAATTTACTATTACTCAGTAAATAATTGACTAAACTTAGGTAAATTTTCACAATAGATTTAATATTATATTTATATTGTATCTACAGGAAATATTTGTGATTAGATATAATAAAATTTTATAATAAAATTTATAATAAAATTTAAAAAATATATATTTCATTTAGATCAAATTTGTTACTTTTATTAAAATACTAATATTTTCAAAACTTATATTCTCATCATTTAAAAATTCCGTAGAATAATTAACATAATATATCTTATTGTTAGACGATCAAGCGTTGAAAGTTAAAATAAAATTAAATAACGTCAACAATGTAAGAGATAATAACATTAATCGATATTTAAATGTGAACGATATACAATCATCATCAAACATTGTCGTCTTAGCGATACATACACGCTCTCTTCTTTAGTTATGGAATAAGTATGTTGTGGAGTGGAAATTTAGTAACAGTATAGTTTGGGGAGTTCACGTGTTGGGAGTGTTAAACGTATGCTCACTAGAGCCTTATAGTCATAAGTGAAAACTTCATCTAAGTTCGTGGATGAGTAGGGAGTAAAGGACTCCACCGAAATAACAACAATAACATTATATATATATATAGATACGTTTCAGCATTTGTATATTATGGGTGAATGCAATAGCATGTATTCGATGTTATTTGTAAGCCCTTTAGAAGGAACAACACACTTATATAATATAAATAAGTGAAGAGAGAAAACCAAAATTGATCTAATAAATTATTATTATTAGTATCATTATTATTATTATAATTAATCATAATTATTATTATAATTAATCATAATATTATTATAATTAATCATAAAATCTGTGCTTTCATTAGGAATCCGCGAACTCCTCGAATAAGAAACAGAAAGGCGACGAGGTCAACGTAGAACAAGCCAAGCGCGACGTAGCCAACAGTAACAAGAAGAAGAAGAAGAACAAATCCGTCGGTAAGTCGCTGACGCCCAAGATGGTATCGCTGCCCGAAGAGGAAACCACCCAAGAAGAAGATAAGAAAGACTTCTCCGGCAAGAGTATCGACGAAATATTCCGGATAATCGAGAAAAAACAGATTTTGTCGTAAGTTTGAATGCGCTAATTCCATTTAGCCTAGTTTATCTTTGCTAAACGATTTTACCTAGTTTATATTTAGCTTAGTTTATTTCGTCTTATCACCTCTCTTTCTTCTAACCAATCACTTCTCTTCCTTCTTACCAATCACCTCTCTTAAACTTTGATTGCCAACATATCTCTTCTATTACTTATTCTCTACTTGTTCTTTGCTCATGTTTTCCATCTAACCGTCCTACACCTATTCATTATTATCTTAATAACTTAAAACTTAACTCCATCTATGTTCTCTTCCTATGATCTTTCCCTTCCCCAAACACCCCGATACATCCTAACATTCTCATAACATCTCTTACCCCGCCCCACCTGACAGTAAATCTCAGTAAATCTGATGACTGATGCTCGTATCTCTACACCCCTGTAGTATAGACTCTCTCTCACCCCCTAAGATTCCCTTATCCCCCACCCCTCAATACACCCCAGAGAAATAGTTAATGCATGTTGACCGTCATTTGCTGGAGAGATACACCCTCATATTGCTTACCTAACTCCCTCTAACCCCCACACTAAACTCTCATCCTTCACCCTCTTCCCCTCAGTAAAACTGAGCAACAGTAAAGAATGCAGACCACTATATTTTAAAGGGAGAAGCCCACATAGCTACCCCCTATCTCCCCCCATACTAACCAACCCCACTAACCTCCCCACCTACCAACCCTCAATAAACCTAAGAAAGAGTTAATGGAAGCGGACCGTCGCATCCTAAATAGAGACCCCCATATAGCTACCCCCACTAACCCTCCCATACTAACCCACCCCTCTCCCGCCCCTTCAGTAAACCTAAGAAAGAGTTAACGTAGCCCACGTAGCTACCCCCACTAATCCCCCATACTAACCCCCTCCCCGCCCCTTCAGTAAACCTAAGAAAGAGTTAACGGAAGCGGACCGCCGTATCCTAAAGAGAGACGCCCACCAAGCCGAAGACGACGCCCGCATAGTAGCCCTACGCCACAAGAAAAGGGGTGCGGCCTCAGCTGCTGGAGACAACTCTTCCGATGAAGAAGATGCAGACGCCTTTAAACCTGCGTTAGTGGCGCCACCTATATCGTTATCAGCGTAGCCGAGGAGCCATTCGTAAAGGTCACGCGATGGTTAATGCGACTTTTTAAAGGTCGCGCGATGGATACAGATTACATGAGGTTTAGAGGTCAATAGAGGTATAAACAGACGATATCACGCAGTTAGTAACACTGGGTACTATGGGCAAGCTACTTATATATATATATATATATTTTTTTGTAAAGATAACTACTCATTATATTAATATTATCACCACCACTACCTCCAATACAACCACTACAACCCCACTACCACCAACACTACCACCACTACTATCACCATCACTACCACCACCACCACCACCACCACCACTACCACCACCATCACAACCACTACTACCATCACTATCACTACTACCACCATCACCACCACCACTACCACTATCACCACTACTACCACCATCCCCACCACTAACATTACCACCACCACTACTACCACCACTACCACCTCCGCCACCATCACCACCAACACTAACACTACCACTGACAGTAAAAAAAGCCAACGAGAAGCCAACGTACAGTCCACACAACGCTGCCAAACTGAGGAAGATCTAGAGCAACTGTCAACCATTGCTGATGATGGTAAAGCTGCTGATACGACCTCTAAACAGGTAGCATCCGGTGACAAGGTCAGTCTATGGTCGGTGTATGGCCGCTAATATATATTATTATTTAGTACACACTGGAGTTGGGGATTACCATGTTAATTTCAGCTCTAGTTAAAACTGTTATTGATACGCAACTAAACTGATAATGAAGTTATTTATTTTATCCAATAGATATTAACCATCTTCATATAATAATTAATATTTAATAAATATAATTTATTTGAAATTATGTAAAAAAAAATAGTTTAAAATAATTAAAATATTGTGTATATTTTTTTTAGTATAAATTTTGATTAGTATAAAGTATAATAAAATATATAATACATAATATATATAGTATTACATGTTATTCATATACAGTAATAATTTCGATACAAATATTAAAAATCAAAGTAGTAGTATGCATTTACATAGTCTTACCAAGTAGAAAAAGTAAACAATTTAGAAAATTACATTCAACATTTAAAAAAATAAATAATCACAACAAATATATATTAAATTTATGAAATATGAATTATTGATACCACCATATATTGATACAAATAATTTAAAATATTCTACAATGCGATAAATAAGATACTAAATATGGATAATATGTAATACAAAAATATAAATATTATACATATGTACACACTTCACGTATTTACAATCAGTGATGGTCCAATCAGGAATTCAATTTAAATATTGTGTTATTTAAATCATAATGTAAACCACCCTATAAACATCCTGATTTATATCAAATACATTTATTACTATATTTACTCTTTCATTTCCTATATAATAAAGGAATACGTTCATTGAAACAGTATGTTATTATAAAATTATCCACTAATAATTGCAGTATCGTGATTTAAATAGACATTTTATATATTTGTTATGTTAATTATGTATTTATTAAATAAATTTTATTTTATTATAAATTTACTAATCGTTGATTTAATAACGTTGTTGTATTATTGAAATTTATTAACTTTTAATACTGTGTATTATGTAGGTCTTTATTAAGGGCTCGGTTATCTTTGATTTATATATCTACTCTTATAATATATATATATATATATATATATATATATATATATATATATATTATTATAAATATATTCTTCATATCCCCTAGGACATATCCCCTATATAATATTAATAGCCTTAACTATCATTGACTGTTCGGGATGCATAAATCAATGCGTTTTGTTATTAAATGTAAACCCAATGTTAATTTTTGTACCATGTCGATTTGGGTATAATTCAAATCTATTTTTTCTTCCATATTGTTGTTTATTTTTATTTGTTTACCTAATAAACTATATATTATTTTTATTATTAATATCATTAATGATAGTTACGTTGTTATAATAGATACTTGTGTACAATGAACAGTAGTATCTATTTAGTATCACCAGTATAATACCCACTTCTCTCTACTTCAATTAGATATCAATTATAATTCTTATTTCTAATATTCTTCGTTTCCGCGATTCGTTCATTTATAATAATGATAATAATAATAAATAATAATAATATTAGGATGAATTTAAAGAGTATTTAAAAAATACTAGGTAATATCCTAAGTTAATAATTTAATTACCCCCCCTCCCACCCCAGGCCCCTACTAAAGCCCCCACCCCCTCCCCAGGCCCCTACTAAAGCCCCCAACCCCTCAAGACCCTACTAAAGCCCCCTCCCACCCCAGTCACCTACTAAAGCCCCAACCCCTCAAGCCCCTACTAAAGCCCCCACCCCCCCAGACCCCTACTAAAGCCCTCACCCCTCCAAAGGCCCCTACTAAAGCCCCCACCCTACCACAGGCCCCTACTAAAGCCACCACCTCCACAGGCCCCTACTAAAGCCCCCACCCCTCCCCATGCCCCTACTAAAGCCCCCACCCCCCACAGGCCCCTACTAAAGCCCCCACCAGCACTACCGCTACCACTGCTGCACCCGTTAAGACTATAGTGCTGAATACAGCCCATCCCGTTATCACTGAAGAGGAAGAAGATGGAGGTGCTGTGGAGGAAACAGCTATAGATGCTGAAGAGAGGAGGAGAATGACTATTGCGGAGGTTATTATCATTACAGTAGCATCGTAGTATCAATAGGTTTGATGGCATCATTATAATAATAGGTAATTAATAATTATTTATAATTATTAATTTAAGTTCTTAATTAATTACTTATGTTCTTATATTTGGTTTAAACTTAGAGTTACTATTTACATCTATTTGTAATTGATATATATATATATATATTTAACTGCCTTTATGGATCAGTGGCTAAGGCGTCAGACACACAAGCAATAGGACACGGGTTCGACCCTCGTCAGGACCATTAAATAATTTTATAAAATGGGCCTTAAAATATTATTTAGAAGTGATCTTATATAATTGTGTATACATAAATGATCGGCTCTCGTTAAAACCATGGATGCCTTAACATGAGAGCGGCTTCGAAGGGACATTAGAGCTATATGGTTATAAGTGAAAACTTCATCTAAGTTCCTGGATGGGATGAAAGGACTCCACCAAATAAAAATAACAATAACAACAATATTGATATATTGATATATCCTATATACCTATCTTATACGCACGTAGACCTATCCCACATAAATATCTTATATAATAAATAGATAGATAAATAGATATATAATTTATTAAATACACAAAAAATGACACGAAACAATAAATTAATAATTAATAATAAATTAAAAAACAATGATGGTTTACACATGCCATAATACACAGATATACACACCTGTATATCTATATATATATATATACATATATATATATGTTCCCCTGTGCGTGTACTACTGTTAATGATGTCGATATTAACACACATCATTGTACATCTCCGTACGTGTATATCTACAGGCTAATCATACACGATGATACCCCGCAGTGCCTATGCACTAGTATACCTCTGTACCATCAGTCATACTAACAACGGTTCATTATTCCCGTTATATCTTTTTTGTAATTGTTAAGCTTTTTTTTAACATTCTACTAATTTTGTCTAGTTTTTATACATTTTCAATTGTGGTACTTTTATGCGATACACTTTCTACTTTACTTGCAGTGATATTATTAGTGCTGCAATAATATCACTGCAAGTTACTGTATAATACATGTCCGATAATATTTTTAATATCAATTATAATTTAGTAGTTGATATAAACAGTTGAATTATGCAAATATTATTTACCATAGTTTAATAATATTCCCTTTACTATATGCATGTTTAACACTATCAGCATAAATTAACATATCTTCTTTGAATAATTATATAAATAAAATTTAAAACTATAATAATAATAATTAACTTTAAATAATAAATAAATATCATTCAGGAGTAGACTTAGGAAGTAGACAGATAGTAGACAAACAATACGTACGTACACAATGGTGACGATGGTGGTCTAGGTTATGCAGTATAGTATGCTTTCGAAACCCTTATATCGTACACTAAATAATAGAACAAAATAATATAGTATTCATAAAATGTTCACCTTCATGTGAACTTTGACCTCTGCAGGCATTCGAAGACGACGACGTAATCGACACGTTCCGCGAAGAGAAGCAATCTCTAGAGAAGGTGAAGGCCATCGACCTCAGTCTGCCCGGATGGGGTGCGTGGGGTGGTAAAGGTGTGAAGATCACTAAGAATCAACGCCGAAGGAACAAAAGGTTGGACACAATATCCCTATCTCATAAATAATATATATATATATATATATATATATATATATATATACACACTGCATTCTTTATATACCATCATCCTTGTTATAATTCCTATTAGATCAGGAACGGATCTGGTACAGCCTATCTGGTATATGTTATATTATATACATTATACAAAATATTATATATAAAAATAATATATTATGAAATATTAGAAAATAAATAATATTTGTGTATTAATTAATCGATTAAATGCATATTTTTAATGTATTTTTCATTTATTATTAAATATAAAAAATATACAATTATAAATTAATATAAAAATTATTTTACACTTTATTTCGGTAATTACTTCATCGTGTACAATATTAGGCCGGTGGTGACCTCATTAGATTGGTTAATGTATTATGTATCCTATATTTGAGTTTGTGGGATGTTATTCGTAATGATAGAAATGGCCTAGTTCATAATCAATAATAGAATTGTATAGAATTTAAACATATTATATATATATATATATATAACATCTAAGTATATCTACTTATATAAAATGATCATGTGATCATTGTTTGAATAGAATTTAATGTAAACAATATGATGTTGTAGTGACAACAATTGTAGAACATAGGACTGCATTTCATGTCTGATATAGGCCCTTCATATCGATACTGCACGATTTTAATGTTTGACGATATCTGGCTATAAAAATCTGCCCAATATCGGGGGGCTGTATTTTTTGGTATGAATAAAGCTTCATACTACTACTATTACTATATCAACTTTTAATACTACTACTACTACTACTACTACTACTACTACTACTACTACTACTACTACTACTAATACATCGACTCATCCAATAGGTTCATAATTAAGCCAAAAGACCTGCCACGTAAAGATCGTGACCTAGACCATGTGATCATTAGTGAAACTAAAGATAAGTCAGCCTCCGTGCATCAGGTAAGCATCGGTACATCTCCACGTTATAAGGGCATACCACAGATTATAATTTTATATATAATTGATAATAATTAATTTTATATGATGCGTTATAAAAAATGCTTTTTATGGTATTTCTAGATCGGATTCAATTATAATTTGTTGACAGGTACTAAATATGATATAATAAATTAATATTATTGAATAATCTAGTTTATTCTGTTGATTTGTACATATTCTACACATTTGTTTGCCATATACCTTTAAAGGGGCCATCCCACTACCAGTATTTCTGGAAATATCCGGAAATGTTTGTTAGAAAGTGATTTTCTATCAAGTTGTAGTATGATACCCCTTTACTTTCTGGCAACTAGCTGGAAATATAGTAAAGGGGGTATCCCACTACAACTTGCTAGAAAATTGCTTTCTAGCAACTTTCCGAACATTATTTCCAGAAATACTGGTATTGGGATACCCTAAGGATTTCACACCGTAAAAATTCAAAGAAAATTTATTATAAAATCTACATTTTATAAAATGATATTTAGTACCCGTCAACAAATTATAAAATCATGCTATAGTAGATCAGCTATAAAAGCAACTTTTATGAACCGACTATACGAAACAAGCATAACTGATAATATTGTCCCTTAATTACTGCACATAACACCTCTCACGAGTGGGTGCATCAGTAGGCTAAGGCATGCAGTATAGTGCAGGGTAAAACCCAGTCCACACCCGTAACGGAGATCTTATATATTTAGAAGTGAACTTATATTTGTTCATTAACATGAAAGTGATATTAACGCTGAAGTGATATCAGAGCCATTTGGAGCATTTAATTACAAGTAAAAACTTCATATAAATTCCTGGATGGGATGAATGGATTCTACCAAAATACAATAACAATATTATAATATTATGCAATATTCATCTCTAATACATATAATATATCATGTAGGCATGCATCACATATGTTACATAGTATGTAATACATACTATGTATATACGAATGCCTATGATTATCTCTAGCCGTATTTATTAATATGATATTCACCCAGTTGTATGCGTACAGCTGAATATTGTGATTGCTAAATAGTTCACGTATCCATCTGCTCGGCATGCATAAAGCAAAGCGTTTTGTTATTAAATGTATGTACCCAATGTTAATTTGTGTACCATGCGATTTGGGTATCAATTCAATCTATTTTTTTTCCATTTTTTTATTTATTTGTGTTTGTTTTGTTTACCTAATAAACTATATATCATTATATGAATTATAGTATAACGTGTACCTTGATTGTCTACCTCCCGTGTACAGGTGAATCGGCTACCGTTTCCTTACGATAACCGCGCCCAGTTTGAAGCCAGCGTGCGTCAGCCTATAGGAGCAACTTGGCAACCCCAGACAGCTGTTAGGGTGCTTACCAAACCTACTGTTCTCATCAGATCAGGTTAATATGCTGTATATATGTGTGTGTGTGTATATGTGTGGTTGTATGTATATCTCTATGTCTCTATCTCTATATCCATCTCTATCTATATCTACTTCATTCCTCCCTCTCTCTATATGTCTCTATATCTCACTATCTCCCCATCTTTTGCTATATCTCTCTCAATCTATCTCCCTCTAATTTTCTTTCTAATTCTCTTCATTTTCACCTCTTTATTACTCACTCCCTATATAATACTCCCAGACTGCATGTTTGGCAATGGGTTTATATGGTAGTATAACCCAATGGTATATATCTCTCCTAACATAGTATAATCATGTTAATCATTGATTCGATAGGTACAATAATAGAACCGATAGATAAAAGTGTCGTGTTCAATAAGAATCTGTCGGTGAGAAAGAGTTTTGCCAGCAAGTACCGACAAAGAGAAAAAGAGGGAATACCAGTCGAATAAATGGATGATTCCATTATAATAAATACTAAAATAATAACACTGTATATGGCTTTTAATTTATTTTATAAACTTCAAGTAATAAATGTATTCTTTAATCGATTTGAAATATAAAAGGATTTAATATTATTTATGTTTACAATACTTATAATACTAAATGTAGATGTTTAGAGATTATTTATCAGATAAATCTGATCAAAACACTTCATAATCCTAATATAATCATTATTGATACCGTATCGAAGTAATGCAATTAAAAATCATTTTGTTATTAAATGTAAACCCAATGTTAATTTGTGTACCATGTCGATTTGGGTATCAATTCTAATCTATTTTTTCTTCCATATTTGTGTTTACCTAATAAACTATATATTAATATTATTATTATTATAACACAATTATGGTGGAAGAAATACGATAAGTTAATAGTGATTTTCAATTTTATATAATGTAAATAGTAATGCTAGTTTTGTAGATTTTAATAAATTATGGACGATGTCGTAATTATTTTAAAAGTAAACATTAAAAATGCTTTGATAATTTCCCATTTATTCTATTAAAGCCTGGAATAACCTTCATTTATATCATGCTCTATTAAAATATAATTAATTATTTTTGATATGATGTATACTATCACAGTGGGAGCTGGTATTACTATAAGTCATACACAGGTAACTATAAGTGCATCGAATGCGTATTTAATCATCAGCCTGGAGCCTATCGTACCATTGTATATTATATTTTATCTATTATAATCATATATATTATTTACATATTTTAGTAATAGTAGAGGTAATATTGTTATATAATTATATGTTATCATGTACATATTATATATATATATAATTAAAGGTGATAATATTATCCATTGCCTACTAAATACAAGTAAAGCTAGAAATTGATATCTCAAAACTTGTTATTTTGCTATTTTTACATTATTTTAGATGATCCCTTGATGAATCCCTATAACATTGTCAAATTATATACCTAATATATATGATATGATATATACCTATATATTGAACTTTAAATATTACTAAAATATATTTATGTTACAAATATTACGCAATAATTTTATTATTTATCTATATTATAATGATTACGTTAACTTTTCAATATCGTATGCTTAACATACCATAATATAAAGTAGATATTATGTTAGATATGCATGTCATGCTGTATCTCGCGTACAGGAAAATATGTAAATAATACCATTTCATAACTATAACTAGGTAGCTAAATATATTAATTAATAACAGAATATATAGTAAATAAGTATAGTTTTATGTAGAGTATTATATGCAGTAGATGTATTTATATGGATTTTAATATGTAGTAAATTTACTTTTACAGTTTTCTGACAGAAAATTTTACTTATAAAGCAGTTTGCTGTCCATATATATCCATATATAATGTGAAATTGATGTTTTAGATAGATAGATAGATAGATATATAGTTTATTGAGTGTTAACATAATTGATCAATTGACACACAAAATGACGTGGAACTATAATTATAGTTTCAAATGTTACATTGATGTAATGATAAGTAATAAATGACAATAAGAATGATGGTTTACACATACCATAAGTAAAATAATATTAACATAAAAGTACAGGTTTAGTTATGCATTACTATGCATAATAGATGATGTAACTCAGCTGATTTTTATCTGAGATGACTCACTTTTCTGGTAAGGGGTGACCGATTCCTATGTCATGGGAATATTCTAGAGCCAGTTGAAGTTCTAGATTGAATAAATGCGTTTTAAGTATACTTTCATGAATATGAAAAATTGAATAATTCATGAAACTATAGTTTCATGAAGTGTGTAGTTTATAGTGTCGTATGGAATGATGTAGTACTGGAGAATGTTCCAGGAGTATGGGACGGCTATTTCCCAATCGCGAGTTTTAGTTATATAAGTTATGTGTAGGAGGTACTTGATGTAGAAACGTATTGGTGGAGCGTGTAGTGGTACTAGTTGGTAATATAAGTTTGAGTAGGGATACTAGGTAGTCGTGAAAACCATGGGAGATTGCGTTATGTGCCAGCAGTAGGGTTTTATAGATGATTCTATGGCGTAAAGCCGTTTCAGATTAGAAATGTGTTCATTAATATTGATAATCAGTATCTTATATGAACTAGATAACATAATTAATTGAATAAAATAAAATATTATTAAAAAAATTAATTATTGGAGCGTAACTTATACAGGGTTAACATTGAAGATATAGGCATTGAATACGGAGGAGTTGTTTGAAACTGAGATGTTTTTAAACTTCAATTTATCTCATTAACATTTTGTTGTTGTTATCTCTTTAAATATAGTCTGAATTAAATATTTTTGAATAAGAAAATATTTTTATATCTTTTTTCGATTTACCAATGACATTTTGAAAAAAAAAACAACATTATTTTAATTTTAATTAAAAAACTTTATTTATAATACAATATAAACTTAAATATATATATATATATATATATATAAGTTGGTTATTTATTCACTATTTTAATGTACAAAAATGAGAAATTTTATATTTTAAAA
The DNA here is from genome assembly GCA_964019155.1 of Osedax fenrisi. NCBI lineage: Eukaryota > Metazoa > Annelida > Polychaeta > Sabellida > Siboglinidae > Osedax > Osedax fenrisi. The sequence continues at coordinate 10,893,145 of OZ025246.1, read as the reverse complement.
ACAATGTTACGAGTTATTAAAAAAATATTTAAATTGACTGAATTTAATAATAGTTTTTTTTTTAATTATTTAAAATTTAAATTAAAATATTATTATTTAAATTTAAAAAAATATATATTTCACATCTTAGCGTCAAAAAAACTACATTTTGTTATAAAACATTATTTTATTAATAAAAAATACTATTTACATTTACATTACTATATTAATAGTGTATAATTGAGTTGAATTGGTATTTAGCTCTATATAATTATGTTATTATAAATTACTTATGTATAATCCGAGTATAATGTAATTGTCATGTGATTTTAATATATGAAATAGCGGTATCTTTTTTATATACAATTATGTATAAGAATTATTAAAAGCTCTGGCGCAGGTCGAATACTATCTATAAACTACAACAAAGTATACCATTATGACAGAATACTCCAAACATTAAATATTAGCTTGATTAGAAATGTCTGTAAAAACTGAATCAGCAAGCCCAGCAAACAGTAAGAGCAGCATAATAGCAGCATAATATACTTTTAAAATTAATAGCAGCATAATATTAGCATAATGGTAGCATAATAGCAGCATAACAGCAGCATAATATTATGACAAATTAATAGCAGCATAATAGACATTTAATAGCAGCATAATAGACATTTAATAGCAGCATAATAGCATAATGTAAACATTTGAGGCTCTAGCATAAGCTGTTATGCTGCTATTATGCTACTATTACTGTTTGCTGGGAGCTTAGATGACACAGATTTGTCTACGGGAACCCGTATATCTAGCCCATAGAGCTAGAGAGACTATTTCTCTCTAGCTCTATGATATAGCCAATAGAGTTTAGCTAGAAATAGAGATAAATGCGTATGGGAGTATTTTGATATGTTGAATACGCGCCTATAGGCAGTGTTGTATATCTGTGTGTGTACTGCTAATGGATATGAGTATATAGATATGTATGTATGGATACCACCAGGTTCAAGGTTAAGGTTTATTAGTTATGCAGAAACGGGGATATGGGAGATAGTGGATCAAGGAGTGTGGTGTGCTGACTGCCGAGTGTAGAAACCCGGGAGTTCTTATAGGGAGCGTGGGACGCACGCCTATACATTTAATACCATATTAGGGAGTTATCGAGGAATGCGCGCGACTTCGATTGCGTAATATCGCGCGCGCTCGCATTCCAGATAAGCGTGTGTTTGACAATAACACAATAACAACTCGTGGAATTAACCCAGCATGGTACTTCATATGTGTTTATATATGGGCACAAAATATACATTGGAATATAGATATCTACGAGTATGCAATACTGCGTAGTATAACGTGATATGAATATATATATATATGATATAGGGGTATATGCATATATATATATATGTGTGTATATATATAGGTATATATATAATTGTGTATGCGTGTATACAGACATGTATGTGCATTTGTAATATATATATATAACTGGCAGAGCTGGGCAGTATCGCCGATACAGTATCTATTAAGGAAAAAAATCGGTATCGTAGATACATTTATATTTGTATTTATTATAAAAATTATAAAAGTATTTGTAATCGTATCTATTAGTCATAATAGTATCTATGATACGTATCTACTAAGAAAATTATGTAAACAGATACATTTTATTAAATAATATATCATTTGGACATTATATGTATTTTATATCAATATTTTATAGTATCATATTATAAATTAATTTTATAAATCATCAATATATTTTTAATCAAATATCTTTTGTAAATATTGCAATTAATTCATTGTTAAAAATTATGATATATCAATTATAGTGATATTATTAAACCATTATATACATTTATTGAAAACAAAGACATTATTTTGATAATATATTTTATATACTAATTGATTTATAATTCAAAATTATATATTACTTTCAAAGATAAATTCATTTTAATAAATATGATCAATTCTAAATAATAATAATAATTAATAATATATTAATAATTTATTTTTTTGTATATTTGATAATTTACTATATTCGTGTTGAACATTCGAAATTAAAGGTCGCTGATTATTTTGAGTTGAAAAATAGTATATTGTAAAAATGTATATTTCTCTAGTCTGTAATGGCTCATAGTATAATTTCAGGTGAAATAAACGCTGGTATACCAGCGTGTGTACAACCAGTGTATACACTAAAAGATTCATCGTGGGTATCATGTTATTAAATGTCAACAAATTTATTCTATATCATCTATTGAAGAACACGTTATAAGGTGTACATATTTTATATGTCCTTTTAAAAGGGGTATCCCACAACCAGTTTTTCCGGAAATAATATCCGGAAATGTTTGCTAGAAAGTTATTTTCTAGCAAGTTAACTATAATTTTAGTTATTGCATTAGCATGAGAGTGGCTTTCAAGATAATAAAATAACAACAATATATACAAATGAATCATAACTGATGAACATATGACCACTTCTTTACTTACTAAATGACACTGACATGCTAACTTATATGATGAATATATATTGTATGTGTTATAACATTATAACGCTTCAATGGGTTGACTGTGCATTGTAGCCGTTGATTTCAAAATACGAGTTCCTTTGCTAACAACCTATATCCACTTATATAGTTACATATAAATGTCAATAAAGAAACTTTCGTCAAGCTTTCCAATAAAATATGCTAACTAAATACAAAATTTGACATACAATATTAGTAATTTATAAGATTAAAATACAATATAATGTCCAAATATACAAATTTCTCATTACATTACTTCAGGCGGAATATTTATTCCACAATCGATTAAATACACAATATAATATAAGATTGCATATGAAATAATGCTACTATTATGCATGCTGGATGGTACCTTGATCAGTCAGCATCTATGAGGGCTTCACTTAGATTCTATGGTCATCACGATGGCGTCACAGACTTCTATTGTTATCTCTAAGGCACCACGTCATTGATTATCATGGAATGCTGTTGTCATCTTAAAGGCGACACAGCACTAAATATCATCGACTGCTGTGGATTAATTGAGTTTATATTTAATTAAATATAGTTATATAGTTATAAATATTTACTAACGTTATTGCCATCTTGTTGGAGAAAGGTTGATTTTGCAACCTCAAATACGACACGTCACTGAATATCACAGACTGCTGTTGATGTATTGATTTTTGGTTTAAACAAATATATAGTTGAAAGTATAATTATTTGCTAACGTTATTGTTATCTCGAAGAAGAAATGTTACGGAAAGATATTGTCATCTCTAATATCATAGAAGGCGGACACGGGCTTCTGTGTTAATATCAAAGGTGTTATGTCACTGAATATTATGAACTGCTGTTGAATGATTTAATTTTTTAAGCAAATATATCTATATACGACTATAGTCGAAATATATAGTAGAAATAGTCGTAAGTATAAAGTAGTAATATTTTCTAACGTATTTGTTATCTCAAAGGCGAAAGTATATGGATTGCTCTTGTTCATCTTGAAGGTGTCTTGTCAATGATAACCAAGAACTGCTTTTCAAATCTAGATGGATGTATGATATATATAAATAAGATTATAAGTAAACTTATATATTTAATATAAATTAATGGGTTTGCATTAGAGTTTAGAGTTTTAGATATATATCTATATGTATAGATCTGGTTATAATCTGATTGAATTAACGTGAGAGTAGCTTTGAAAGTAATACAATAACAACAATATATATATATATATATATATATATATGAATTATATAACTGATGAAAATATGACCACTTCTGTAATTACTAAATGACACGTAGCCGTTAATTTTAAAATGCGGGTTTTATTTCTAATAACCTATATTCACATATGTTTTTAAACAGAACATAAGTCAAGCTAACAAATAAAATAAGATAACCAAATACAAAATGTTAACTACATTATTTTATTATTGAATAAGTAATTTATAAAATAATATAATCACTACCACTATACTAGATCTAGCCATAAACATAGTCATACCCACATCATCCACACTGAAATCATAGGCTACATTGCTCAAATAAATATAAAATATACTATATTTAATTTTTTTTAAAACAAGGTCATAAGAATATGCATTGTGTAATATGAATTTATCGACTGTAAACACAAATATACAGTGGGTAATATAAATTTAAATATTTCGTCATATGAATATATTATAAAATTAATTATACCGATATAATATAGAAGAATAAAAAAGGATTTTAGCACAATATGTATGATAAAATATATAAACATATTTAATATTTGTACTATAAATTATATATATGTAACAGAGAGGTAGAGATTCTTTGTTGAATACGTTTATTAAACTCTAAAACATATATACATTAAACCTTGAAAGATACAAAAATAAACACAAACCGTTGTGTCCCCTGATAAACAATAATAAGTAATGCGATGCTTTAACGTAATATAATAATAACACAATGACGAAATGTGGCGACATCCACATTTCGTCGCACGCCGTCACGTACCAATGAACACGCCGCACGCACTAATAGCACTTAGCAACGGCCTACCTAGATGCGTCATAGCAGCTTCTCTCTAGATACCTGTCCCGCAGCCTAAACACTCGCTTCACCAGCTCTACCACATACACCCCCCACGAGTTCTGAGGAGCCTCTCCTCTTATCCCTAGACCATTGATCTTGGTTGGTTATATGGATTTGGATGTTTACCGGCGGTCGTTCTGGTTGTCCGCCTCAATAATGGTATATCTACCAATTCTTGTACTATACTTTCAACTGGTTCTTCTATTACGGGGTTACCGATATTATTGTTCGGAGTACTTTCTCCTTCAGGAACGTCTACTAACTCATCCATCCAATTACCATCATCCACATCATTGTTCACTCGTTTATCCATACGCAATAACCCTGTTGCGTGAACTACTCGTCGTTTCCCTTTTCCCACCGTTTCTAATAAGTATAATTGGTCATTTAACCTCTCGACTACCCTATAATCTATTTCCCCATACTTATTTTGGATCCGGCAACGTCCTAGCGGGTGTTGTTTTATCCGTACTAACTCGCCTGGTTCTAGCTTTACATGCTCCTTAATATCACCTTCCTTAATTTTTTTCCATGCATTACAAACCTTCCTGCTTATTTCATTATTCGGTTCAACCCCTAGAACGCGATCAATCGGTAAGATTGGTTGGCGACCAAAGAAAAGAAAAAAAGGTGACTTACCCGTCACTGAATGGGTACCACTGTTATAGGCCAAAAGTAACTTTGGGAGTTGATTTTTCCAATCCTCCTTCTGCTCAGTGGATAGCGTTCTAAGCAGGTTGTGGAGGGTCCTATTGAATCTCTCCACCTGCCCGTTTCCTTGCGGATGATAAGCTGTAGTGCGCGACTGTACTATGCTATATGCCTCGCATAAGCTCTTAACTACCTTGCTCATAAAGTTTGCTCCCTGGTCCGAGTGAATTCTGGAGGGTAATCCAAATCTCACGAACCATTCTCTTTCTAGAACACGTGCTACCGTGATGGCCTTTTGATCTTTAGTTCCCACGGCTAAGGTAAACTTAGAGGCCACATCAGTCATGACTAACACATGCTCGATACCGCCCTTGCATTTCTCTAGCGAGGTCAAATCTATCGCCAAGATTTCTCCAGGGATCTCTGAGGTCAAATACCCCTGGATGACCTTCAGAGGAGCTGCTTTTGCCACCCCGCATATTCTACACTTATCTACATAACTCCCCACATCTTTCCATAAACCTGGCCAACACCCTCTCTTTCTTATCAGTCCCACCGTCCGATCCCGACCCTGGTGTCCCATATCGTCATGTAAACGTGATAACATTATCAGTCTTATAGACTCTGGGATTACCAGTGTTAGAGAACCCCGTTGACCACTCTCTCGTCTATACAATACTCCCTCTACTAAACTTATCCGGTTCCAATCCTTCAATAATACTTGTGAACTCCAATCCCACGCTTTCGTTACTTCCCCACTAGGCCGCTTATTCTCGCTCACTGCTCCCATTACTCTAGCCATTCCTATGTCCGCCTCTTGTAGCCTACTTAAATTGCTTGCCGCTATAGATGGCCACATGTTAAATGAGTTGTCTGCATCAATTATTCCTACCTCTACTAGCCCCGCCTGATCCCTTATTCTACCCTCTACTCGCTCTTTCCTGCTCAAACTATCCGCATTCCCATTTGCTCTACCTGGCTTATATTTGATTACTATGTCGAATTGCTCTATCTGTGCCACCCATCTCATGTCGGTAGCTGATAGTTTACATTCCTTAATTCGACTAAGGGGGTTATTATCAGTATACGCAACTATCTTACTGCCTAGACAATAATCGCGGAATTTCTCGGTTAGTGCCACTTTCAACGCGAGTAGTTCTAACAGCATACTACTATAATTAGCCTCATTCCTTTCTGGTCCCTTCAAACCCCTACTCGCATATGCAATTACTCGCCTCTCTCCTCCCTCCCCTTGTGAAAGGATTGCCCCCAATCCTAATAAGCTCGCATCCGTTTCAAGGATGAAAGGTTCCTGGAAATTTGGATAACCTAGAATAGGTGAACTTGATAAACAGCTCTTCAATTCATTGAAAGAACTACTACATTTGTCACTCCATATGCAATTTTCATCCTTGGCTAACAATGTATTTAAAGGTTTTGAAATAGCCGCGAATCCTTTAATGAACTTCCGGTAATAGGATGCCAGTCCCAGAAAAGATCTTACATCCTTCTTATCCGATGGAACTGGCCAATCTTGTACCGTCCGTACCTTTTCCGGATCAGCAGATACCCCTTCCTTAGATACAACGTACCCTAAATATATAGTTTTTTTTTGAAAAAATCTACATTTTCTTGCTTTCAATTTCAACCCAAAACTACTTAACCTTTTAAATACATTATCAAGTCGCTCTAACATTTCTCCCCAAGACTTACTAAATACCAGGACATCGTCAAGATATAGCACCAGCGTTCGTAAGTTTTCCTCCTTTAGACACGCTTGCATTAAACGCGAAAATGTGGCTGGAGCGTTGATCAACCCCATCGGCATCCTGGTATATTCCTACAGACCATAAGCCCCGCAACTAAAAGCTGTCTTTTGTATGTCCTTTTTGTCTAGCGCGCATTGCAGAAACCCATGGGATAAATCTAATGTCGAGAAATACTCAGCCCCGCTTAGATAATCTAGGGCTTCCTCGATCCTTGGTAGAGGATGCGCATCCCTGATTGTCTTTGCATTTAATTGTCTAAAATCTACGCATACTCTAATAGATCCATCTTTCTTTTTAACGAGAACCATAGGACTACTGTACCATGAGGTACTTGGTCTGATGATTACCGCTGATAAATACGCCTCTATATAAGTCTTCACCTCCTCCCATTGGTTAGGTGGAATTCTCCGATGTGGTAAACGTATAGGTATGTTATCGGTTAATGCAATGCTATGTGGGACTTGGTCTGATAACCCTACATCATGTTCTCCACTACTGAATACCCTACTATGTCTAGTCACTAACTCCCTAACTTGGGCAGTTTGTTCCTTAGACATACGTGATGTATCCATAGCCGTCATAGCCATTTCCACACACCGTTCCACATCACCTTCATCTTCTTTCACCACTGTCACCCCTGTCGTTAGAATCGCTATTCTTTTTACCGCCTTTATCACTACTTCCTTGTCAGAATAATTACTCATATTCACCCATACCTTACCTCCCTCCACTTGGTTTAAGCCCGGACTAATGACTACACTATCTCCCCCCATACCCTCAATTAGGCCCATACAACATACTTTCCCACTATCACACTCAACCATTTGACTTTCACCCGGTTTAATTTTTATCTCCTGTACCACCTTAACCTCCACCACCCGTTCTACTCCCTCGCCTAGCGCCCTTTTCTTATTCCTATACAAGTCCAAGACCCCTAACCAAGGTATATTACTTATCTCATGTACCTGAAAGCTATCAGACATATACTGAAATATGTTACTCCCCAGTATTACGCTGGGTTGTGTTATTCTATCTATAAGCAGGAATCCCATTCCCTTTAACTCTCCCTGAATTCCCGGAATTAATACATCTAATTCCACGTAGCCATAATATCTTATCTCCTTCCCACCAGCACCTCTCACTACCACATCTAATTGACGCACCTCTACCCCTCTCCATGTCTTCTTAAACCATTCTACGTTGATACAAGAAATATCCGCCCCAGTATCTATCATTACCCTACATTCAACCCCTTGAACTACTATCTGTACCTCTGGGCTACTCCCGAATATCGGTCCAGATTTACTTCTGACTGCCGCAATATATTTGCTCCTCTCCGACTGCGGTCGCATCGGAGATGGAGCTACTCGTTTCCCTGGTTATATCCCTGGATGTTACCCCGATCATGATCATATCCTTGATACTGACCCCTACCTTGCCATCTCAGCTGGCCTCTAACTTGCCCGTTTCTCTCGCACTGTACCGCTCTATGCCCTAGCGCCCCACAAACCCAACACCTACCTGCAAAACTAGGTGGCCCTGACTCCTTACCCCGTTGCACCTCTTCGGTTAATTTCCCAACAAGGACTGTTAATTTATCAATCTGACTTTGTACAGTTTCCCTCTGATCTCCCAACTGATTGTTACCGCTTACGCCTACTTGTGCAATAACTTTAGGTATTTTCTTATTTTCCTTCACCCACGCTATAGCTCTAGCGAGGAAAAGTATAAAGCTTAATAATGGTTGCTCTAGCTGTAAACGCCGCAGTTCCTGTCCTAACCCCTTGTCATTAACCGCACCGGTTAATCTCGCTTTTAACGCTTTATCCCGGCCCTTATCATTACCCACTTTATCCCATAATCCGCATAGTGATAAAGATAGTTCCAAAATGGATTTGTCGGTTTCTTGACTTCTCGAATATAAAGTTTCCAAGGCCATATCTTCATCCCCCAGATTACCAAAAGTACTGATTAATGCGTCATACATGTCGCTAACTTCTACTCCCGGTTTGCATAGCTTCCGCGCCCTCAACTCCCGTTTAGCTATACCCATCACATGATCCCTAACAAACTCCGCCATATACTCCGCATCATAACCTGTCCCACTCAGATGTTCTTTGACATCCTCTACCCAATCCTCTACATCTATTCCATTAGTACCATTGAAACACTCTAGATCACGCCTCCTACTTACGTATTGTGGACGATGTACCGATGTACATACCTTCATCGCCGGTTTGGTATCAGAGTCCTGACTCTCATTACTCGTAAAGTCTGCCTGTGGCATATCTAGCTCAACAACTTGAATCACTCGTTTGACTCGAGTGTTCAACCCCGCAATAACTACAGCACCCTTAGCGTATGCCTAGGCTTTGGAACGTTTACCCTCGGATAAGCTGGTCCGACCCACTTTCGGCAAACTTGCCTCTACGCTCTATAGTGCGGGCTAAACGTGTTCAATAAGACGCTTATAATATGAATGATAACGACTAGAATATATTCACTAGTAAAATAATCAATATCTCCGATATCGGTATGTATATGCAATACACTATAAATGCGTAATATATAATAGCGGTGTAAAATAGATTCGCTATACGGTTACGTAACTCGGTTCTATTGTTAGAATAGAATAAACAAATTATATACAATATCTCCGATATCGGTATGTATATGCAATACACTATAAATGCGTAATATATAATAGCGGTGTAAAATATATTCGCTATACGGTTACGTAACTCGGTTCTATTGTTAGAATAGAACATTGTTAAAATAGAACAAATTATTAATACGTAATAATTTCAATACGCCGTATTTCAACTTGAAATTGTCAAGTTATCGTATATATATATTAGATGTCACGATTATATATATAAAGCTTCACGCGTTTAGTTACTAGCGGAATTCCAGGACTTCTACAGATTATGTAATTCCTCCTTCCGTAGTCTAGGATCACACGAGTCCAAATCTTTGTATCCTGCCGAGTGCGCCAAATGTAACAGAGAGGTAGAGATTCTTTGTTGAATACGTTTATTAAACTCTAAAACATATATACATTAAACCTTGAAAGATACAAAAACAAACACAAACCGTTGTGTCCCCTGATAAACAATAATAAGTAATGCGATGCTTTAACGTAATATAATAATAACACAATGACGAAATGTGGCGACATCCACATTTCGTCGCACGCCGTCACGTACCAATGAACACGCCGCACGCACTAATAGCACTTAGCAACGGCCTACCTAGATGCGTCATAGCAGCTTCTCTCTAGATACCTGTCCCGCAGCCTAAACACTCGCTTCACCAGCTCTACCACATATATATATATATATATATATATATATATATCTATAGATAGTCTACTAGATAATACAACATATCTATTTACTATATTAATATAATACTATATTATATAATCACTATATAATTTAAACTTGTATTACATATGGATTCCAATGATCTCGTACGAAGTGATCTCGTCAAGATTGGTGATAACGTGCAATGTTAATTTAAATAATTATTTATAAATAGTAGAATAGATATTTAACACAATATCATCAAACCAAAATACTCCAAACGAGATCACTGGTTACCTTGCATATTATATAGTATATAATATAGGTTACTTAATATTAATATTTTAAAAAAGTAATCAATTATATATGGTATCCTAGTAATAGTCATAAATATTAAAAATCAAATCGCGTGAGTACTCTAAATAAGAAAATTTACGGTTTTAAATAGATCGCGAAATTTAGTATCTGTTTTATATTTTCATAATTATTATACTTTCAAAGTAACTTTGATAGTGTAAACCTATATATTTATAAATATAGTATAATCATTATACTAATTTATAAGTATATTATAATGAATAAAATATAATAAACAAATTACTAGAATATATATTTCTACTATTAAATATATTATATTATTATAATATTTATATGTAAGGAATAATAATTATGAACATATAAAATATATACGTAATTTAGTGATCTATTTAGAACAGTCTCTTTCATTATTTAAAGCTCTCACACGATTCTATTTTTAAATATCTATGTCTATAACTATGATAACACAAGTTTAACTTGTTTAACAAGTTCAAGTTAAACATGTATAACTTAATTAATTGTATTATAAAGAATTACATATACTGTATATGATATACATAAATAAACTACATTATTGACTATACTATAGTATATATTATAATAGGGTATATACTATAATCATTGGGATCAAACAAACTATTTATCCACTGGTCAATTTAACACTGATAGTGTTAAAGTTTAACAGTCAATATTTGTTTATTATATAACTTATATTAAATGAAAAAATATATTCTACCGTCATTTCCACTGTCATAACTATTGGTCCAGCGGTCAATTCGATTTTTATTTAATATAAATTATAAAATAAACAAATATAATATTTAAATTCATGTATAATCAAACCATTCTTTTTATAATTTAATTATATATATTATAATTAGATGACCGCTGGACCAATAGTTATGAGTCATAACTTATGACCGTAGAAATGACCGTTTGCGGTCATACATTGACCGTTAAATTGAGCGGTGGACCAATAGTTCGCTTGATCCAATCATTGAGTTAATGACTCATTGAATATTATAATTTAATTTAATTTAACATTATCGATTTTGTTAAAAGTATCAACATGAAACCGAATGGTTTAATAATTATTATTATAATAATTATTATCATAATAATTATAATAATTAATAATTATTAATTAAATTTAAATAAATTAAATTATTAAATAATTATGATAAAATAAAGTATTTTTATCACAATTAAATAACTCATTGAATATATAATTATTATATATAACATATTATGTTATATGTATATATTATATAATATACAATACAAATTAAAATACAATTATTTTATTAACAATATAATATTTATATTATAGAATTTTAAATTATAATATTATTATAATAACTATGATGGATAACATATCGATGGATTATATTATTATACATATATAATGTATAGTTTCTACTTGAAATTAAACGGGCATTCTAAAACTATATACTATATAATATAGATATCATATTTTCGTAACATATTCGAAGTAGAATAAATTAATGTCTAATAGTATAAATTAAATTTAATAAAAAATCAAATTTATTAACGAATATTTAATTGTACAGTTACTATAGCGGATACAATATTGATGGATTATATTATTATACATATAATGTATAGGTTTTACTTGAAATTAAACGGGCATTTTAAAACTATATATATATCATATTTTCGTAACATATTCGAAGTAGAATAAATTAATTTCTAATAGTATAAATTAAAATTTAATAAAAAATCAAATTTATTAACAAATATTTAATTGTACAGTTACTATAGCGGATAAAATATCGATGAATTATATTATTATACATATATAATATATTGGTTCTACTTGAAATTAAACGGGCATTCTAAAACTATATCGATATCATTCGTACGTAACATATTCGAATTATAATCAAGTAATTTCTGATAGTAATAATTGTAATTTAATCACACACACAATTATTTATGTATATATATATATCACAGCTTTCTCTCTAGCTCTATGATATATATATATACGTATTATATCTGAATAATCGAGTATGAATATAAATTATATTGCAAAATATTTAAATGCATCACTAATCACTGAATGTAAAGAGCATATAACTTTATATAAAAATAACTTAATAGATAAATGATAACTATATTAAAACGACTCGTTGAACGAGTGTATTGAAGCATGACTGCGTTGGTTTCCATAATATGTGTCCCTATATAATATAGTATATTATATAGTATATACACTGTATAAACATACATATATTTATTATAAACTTTATACAAATATACTATATTATATAGTATCTACAACCCAATAATATATCTATGTAATTGTATATTTGCATTATAATAGACATGTATGCATATGTGTAATATACACAATTAGTATTACACTAGTTTGTTTTTAAAAATTATGTTCGTCTTTTATTATATGGTATTTTGATTGACAATATTATATTGAATATAAGTCAAAGGGCATGTGTCCTTGATTGCAGTCTAGTTTTTAAATATATGTTGGTTACTTTTGATTGGCCGCTCTTATCGTGTATAAAGTTTATACCACCAGGGGTTTATACCCCCAGTTTATACCAGTTTGTACTATAAACCGTTGCGGTAATCGAATAGTTTTATATTTTCATAATAAAATCTATTCCAATTTCTCAATATGGTTTGTATTCATATATATATATATACGCAGCATTAAATATTATTTAAACGTTTTATATGATAATAACTTAATTAATATATCTAATTAATATAACATATAACAATCGTTATATTATAACCTTTTTTTTTCAAAATGGCGATCTCCTTTTTTTATAAATATATTTTATATTATACTTATATATATATTTATTTAATTATAATGCTGTATAATCAAAAATATAGAAATATTTTAAATTTATTACATTTATGTTATAGTATGATATAATTCTAGAATATTATTAAAATCTTATTAAGGGGATATCGCCACACGCGCGCAATGAATTCACAAATATTTTTAAAAATTGTATTTATGTTTTGTTCCATAATATTAATAATGATAGTTTAATATGTGTAACAATTTTAGCCATGAATTCAATCTAGAAATAGTATAAAAAGTAGTTTTTTGACCATACTATTCAAAAATAAAAGTAATAATATTTTATTTATTATTTATTTAGTGTTCCTGACTAATTTATTTTAGTTTATAATGTTTTATAACTTATATATTACCGATTTATATGAAATAAAAACGAGATTGTTTACATTGAATTATTTATTTAGTGTTCCTGACTAATTTATTTTAGTTTATAATGTTTTATAACTTATATATTACCGATTTATATGAAATAAAATGAGATTGTTTACATTGAATTATTCTATATCATTGCACACATAAATGCTATATCATGTGACCATACTGGCCAATTAGAGAGTAGACAGGTGAAGCTATATTTGTTTACATTTAAAACTATTTGCATTTTGCTATATTTTCATTACGGTTTAGGATTTTGATTTCATTATTACTTTTACTATATTTAATATAATATTACTTACTTTATTTGAATATTATATATATTTTATTCACACACATATACATTATATTTTATTATTAGTTATTTGTATTCATATTATTTATTTTAGTTATATATATTTTAGTTTTATATTTATTTTATTTTGTTTACATTAATATTTATACTTTTATATCATTTATACTATATATTATATATAATTATATATACTTATATATTATACATATATTATTCATAATATAAATTATTATTATTCAATTAGTTATTCTTATTTTATAGTTGTTTTCAATTACATTTATATATTTTAAAAATAAAATCAATTGCTTTTTATGCTGTGTAACTTCAAAGGGAATTTACTCGGAATAAATAAATTCGCGCTAGGTATGTGTGTATAAATGTAGATAACTCAAAAACTATTACATGTATCATACTAATTTTTGTAGCATTGTATAAAAAACAAATATATATACAATCTTATTGAATAAATAATTCAATATTGTTATATATATAATTGAAAAAATATCAATTTCTATAGAATTTACATATTAAAAAATATAAAGTTTTGTATGTATATATTTATATATGAATAATACACACTGAAAAAGTTTGATCTATAGGATTGTGCATGTGAATGTATTTAATATAATGGAAAAAAAAACTAGCTCAATTCATTGAATTGAATGCTCTGCGCCTAACTTTGTATAGACACATTATTTGCTATCTTAATACATTATGGCGTGCTTGTGGCGATATGCCCTTACAATCCATAAATATCTTATTCTAGAATTATATCATACTTAGTATGATACTATAACAGGTGTAATAAATTTAAAATATTTCTGACTCAGTCAGATATTTTATTGATTTTATTATTTAATAGCGTGAATGTATCTCCATCCACGTCGGACAAGCTGGAGTCCAGATTGGTAACGCCTGTTGGGAGTTATACTGTCTCGAACATGGAATCCAACCAGATGGTCAGATGCCATCAGACAAAACTATTGGAGGAGGAGATGATTCTTTCAACACCTTCTTTAGTGAAACCGGAGCCGGTAAACACGTTCCCAGAGCTGTTTTCGTTGATCTTGAACCAACTGTAGTCGGTTAGTTTTCAAAATAGTATATTTTTGTAGTTATTTTTTTAATATTGAAAGTATTGTATTATACAATTTATATATTTCATATCGTGAATATTTTTCCCAAATATAAAAATAAATAACGATTAGATAAACAAATACTTTATTATTTTATATTTATATATATATATATAATGTAAAATAATAATGTATGTAAAGTGAATCTAATTGTTTTAATATTTATGAAATATAGAATATAATATTATATTCTATTTTAAATAATATTCTATATATTTAAATATGTATACATAGTTATAGCTATAGTTAATAACAATAACTAGTTATAGCAGCAGATTTTTAAAAATACATTTAGAGTACTCTTTATAACTAGACTGTCAACTATTTTTAAATTTAATATATTTGTTTATGTGCCTTATTTTATTTATGTTCCCTATTATTCTTTGTCTATTATATAATTAGAATATGTTCCATCAATACTATTTTACTTTTAATATATAGTTACTTTATTTATTAAGAATATCAATAGAATACAATTATTTCAATATACATATATATATATATATATACAGGGTTGGCGGTTTTTTTGGTTTTTTTTATGGTTTTTTTGGTTTTTTTATAATTAAATGTTAAGATTATTTATTAGAAAATATTATATATACCTATATCGATTATTAAATGTCTGTGCAAAACATTCATATATAGAGTAAGTATAAAATATACAACACTAATGAATATTATTTATATATATATATATTATTAAATTTTCAATAATATATTATTAATATTAAATGTTAATAACATTATTTTATTAAAATATATTTATTATAAAAATAAAGTAAAATATAATAAAAAAAATAGTTACAAATTGTAACAAAATAATAATTTAAAAAAATAACAATACAGTAATTAGAAATATAATCAATTTAATTCTCGAAATAAAAAAACAAGTTTTGTAGCCTTATCATTGCCTAATCGATTCCTTATTTTTGATTGAACGCTTTTATATTGTTAAAAAAACCGACCAACCCTGTATATATAAGTAAAATAATCATGAATTTAAAATGTAAATTTATATCTATTTAGGACACTTAAGTATTTATAATATGCATTTGTTACACGCTAAATGTTATTTGGTAACTGCAACCCCATGGGGGGATAGTTGTCACATTTAAATACATATAATTATGTTGTAATTATAACGCAAACCACAATAAAACAGTACAACATACAACATATAATCCAAATGTGTAAGCCAATATTAACCAATATTTGTTTTGAATCTCCTTCTAATTACAACATAAATATGTGTATTAAATGTTAAATGTTCGACTATATGGTCGATATAACTTTTATATATATTTAGATTAATATCTATATATATATTTCTCTAAACATACTTTAATATAGATAGTGCGCGGCGGGCTCGAGCCGTCCCCACCTCGACGTTAACGGATAGGAAAATAATTTTTTTAAATTGAGATGTGATTTTTTTTTCAAAATCTCTCCCATAAAAGTCTTTTTCCGTCAAAAATCTCAACAAAGTGTATATATACTTAAATTCAAATAATGCTCGATTTGAATTTTTTTTTGCCATATGTATACATATGAGGTTAGCTACCCGAAATATATTTAGATATACATAGTATGCGCACACTCATTTTCATCTACGGGCAATATTTCTGATAGTATTTTGGGTTTTTATCGTTAAAATTTAATATTTAATATTTTATATAAATTCAAATAATTAAATTCGCCGTAAGGAAAACGTCGGGAGATAAAGTGGGGCAGCGGGGGGGGGGGGTAAAATGAATGATTTACTTTTTTGAATATGTATTCACGTGATACCAATAATCGTTAAATAGTGTCATTTTTTAATCGATTTAATCGAAAAATTTAAATGCGACGCAAATTTTTAATAACAAACATTGTAAATAATTTCGTAAAAATGAGATTCTTTAATTTCGAATACATTATGTAGATTTACGAACTCCAACATCCGGTTTGAATATCGAAATAACAATTGGTAAATCGGAATTTATTTACACGTATTATTGAGTAAAAGTTCACGAACGAGTAAAATCGAGTTAATATTTTCATGTACTAAAATCAGAAAAATCATGAAGATATGAATAATAGGGTTTCCATATCTGTTTTAATATTTTGCCAAATTTCATCATATATATCATAGAAAAAAATATTGATTTATAAAAAAATATTTTTTCTAAAATCTATTCTATAATTATATATGCATTACATACCGAGTGAGTCTATACAAATATATATATATATATACATGTGTGTATGTGGTAATTGATATTTTTAGTTATATTTATTGTCACTGTTGTGTTTAGGTTGGGTTAAGTTTTAATTTGTGTAGATTTTTTTTAGCTGCATTACTTCCAGAGTGAGCCTATAAAGTATAGTGATATATGTGTGTGTTGTCATTAATATTTATTTATATTTTTATTTTCACAGTTGTGGTCAGATTGGATTAAGTTTTAATATTGGTGGTTTTTTTTAGCTGCATTACTTACCGAGTGAACCTATAAAAGTATAGTGATATGTGTGTGTATGTTTTTGTTGATATTTTGAGTTTTAGTATCGTCATTGTTTCGGATAGGTTGGGTTAAGTTTTATATTCGTAGGTTTTTTTTATCCGCATTACTTCCCGAGTGAGCCTATAAATGCATATACTTTTTTTAGTTGCATTACATATATATGTTTACTATATACCTATATACCTAGCTGCATTACATCACCAAGTGAACCTTACGATCGAAGCCGGGCCCCGGCCATCTAGTATATATATATATATTTAGATTTTAAATAAATTAAATAATAATCTTATTTTGTTGTATTCTATTATTAACTATTAATAGTAGTATCTAAAATTAGTTCAAATTTGTAGTTTTTCGTTCGTCTTATCAATTATTAAATTTGTTCACCTGTTTTTGATATTTATTATATTTATATTCGGTCTTTTATAAAAATTATTAAATCTTCAAATAAATTAATTAATTTCTAATTCGCTAAACAGATGAAATACGTACTGGTACCTACCGTCAACTGTTCCACCCCGAACAACTGATCACCGGTAAAGAAGATGCCGCTAACAATTACGCTCGCGGTCACTACACCATCGGAAAGGAAATCGTCGATTTGGTACTCGATCGTATTCGTAAGCTCGCCGATCAATGTACCGGTCTTCAAGGTTTCCTGATCTTCCACTCTTTCGGCGGAGGTACCGGCTCCGGATTCACCTCCCTGTTGATGGAACGTCTGTCCGTCGATTACGGAAAGAAATCCAAACTCGAATTCGCCATCTACCCGGCTCCTCAAATTTCCACGGCCGTCGTCGAACCGTACAACTCGATCTTGACCACTCACACGACTCTGGAACACTCGGATTGCGCGTTCATGGTCGATAACGAGGCTATCTACGACATCTGCCGTCGTAATCTCGACATCGAACGTCCCACCTACACGAACCTGAACCGTCTCATCGCACAAATCGTATCGTCGATCACGGCGTCGCTCCGATTCGACGGCGCTCTGAACGTCGATCTGACCGAATTCCAGACGAATCTGGTACCGTACCCACGTATCCACTTCCCGTTGGCCACCTACGCTCCGGTGATCTCCGCCGAGAAGGCTTACCACGAACAACTGTCGGTCGCCGAGATCACTAACGCTTGCTTCGAGCCCGCTAACCAGATGGTGAAGTGCGACCCTCGTCACGGCAAGTACATGGCTTGTTGTATGTTGTACCGCGGAGATGTGGTGCCTAAAGATGTCAACGCCGCCATCGCCACTATTAAAACCAAACGTACGATCCAGTTCGTCGATTGGTGCCCGACTGGGTTCAAGGTCGGTATCAACTACCAACCACCGACCGTTGTTCCGGGTGGTGATCTGGCTAAGGTACAGCGAGCTGTTTGCATGTTGTCGAACACTACCGCGATCGCCGAAGCGTGGGCTCGTCTCGATCACAAATTTGATCTCATGTACGCTAAACGTGCTTTCGTACATTGGTACGTCGGAGAAGGAATGGAGGAAGGGGAATTCTCGGAAGCTCGCGAGGATTTGGCTGCCCTCGAGAAAGATTACGAAGAGGTCGGTGTTGACTCTGTAGAAGGAGAAGGTGAAGAAGAAGGTGAAGAATACTAAGTGATTCACCCTCCCCTTACCGGGACAAGCTTGCTTACGGACGAGCTGCTCGATATTTTATTACGTCGTGCTTCTTCTGAAATGCACTAATAAATGAAGACTTATAACATGATTATGATTTAATTATTTAATAATTTTAATTACATATACATAATTTTTACAATATATCTATAGTTTATATGTAATATAGATTAATGTATAATATGAGTATACAATAGATATGTTAATATAATAATAATAATAATTTAATATATATATATTGACATAAATAATATTATTTAATGTTTATACAAATTTTGATTTTATAATAACTATTTCATTCATATATACAATCTTTAGATGAACATTTACATAGATTATTTATATAAAAATAGTAGTATTTAGATTATGTATAGATCTTAAATTCATTGTATTAAATTACTCTATAATAAACAGAAAAATAAGCTTTCAAATATAAACTTTTAAATGTAATAAATAATATTTATTTTGATAAAAAATAATGTAATAAATATTTGTTGTCATTTATATAATTATTTAGATTAATACTATAGACTATTAATACTATTTGTTTCGATATATAACAATTATTCTTATCACTGCTTAAATCGTATCTCATTTAATGTAAAATAATTAACAATATATAATAGGTATCTTTATCTAATCGTAATCCTATCTTTACTTTATTAAGTATAAATGTATGTATTTGAGGATTTATATAATAGGAATAGTAAGTTTTTCAATAATGTTTTGATTGTGCTTTATTATAAAAAGTTTATTATGAGTTAAAAGCCTAGATTTATAGTTACCTAAAGTTATAGTAGGTTAAATACAAATCCTGTTGGATATCTAAAATATTTTCATAATGAAAGAACTAAAATAAAGAAAAATTCACACAACATTAAATTAATATATTTTATCAGAATTAAACTAAAATTTTGTTGTTTAATATACAAATTTTAAATGATTATAATAAAATTAGATAAAATGTTATTTATAATTGTATATATAGTTAATTACACTTATATTGATTCGATATAATATTCAATTTTAAAAGTTTAATTTTACTTACAAAATAAAAAAGGTATATATTAATTTAGAAATATAATTTAAATGTTTAATTTTTATATTATAATACTGGGATTTCTATATGAAAACCCTGGATGATTACTATATTCATTTCAAATAATGATAGGCTACTAATTTCCCCAAAAACTATAAATACAAGTAATGTAGGAGTTTTTATAGATAATATAATTTTATTATACTAATATTTTATTATAATATTCATACTATATTAAGATATCTTAATTTTGATATTTATAATTTATATCGGAATAATTATATTATATTTATTTTATTATAAAAGTTTATTCATTATCTGTTCTTTTTCTTCTTTGACTTCTTTGAAGTTGATGGTTTAGGTTCACCTATAATTATTGTGCCCTCTTGGATTTCTTGTTTCAGTTCAGAAGAGTGCTCTTCTAATTTACTATTTGAATCCATGAAAAACATTAAATCTGTATTTTGTTCTTTCATATCTAGTAAATCCTATATTAATATAAACTAATTACTATTATTATTATTAAATTTTATTTAAACACTTTTTAAACGGAAAATAAACGTTAACAAAGGTGTGTACGCATTCATAAAAAATATGTGATTAAATGGATTATATAAACGATGGAAAATAAATAAGGGTTAAATGTATCATTCATAAGGTGAGAAAAGGTGAGTTTTTAATTCTCTCTTGAATTCAGTTCTTGATGTGGTGCACCGCAGAATATCGGGAAGTTCGTTCCATGCCTTTACTCCATATTCGACGAATGAGCCAGTATTACTGTATGCTGGAACTTCTATAGCCTTTATTCGGAATATGTGACGAGAACGGAGACTCCTATGTTGCTGAATTACGGATATTAACAGGCATAAATAATCAGGTGTTCCATAGTGGATAGCCGCATGCATGAGTGTGCATAATTTGTACACGATTCGTTTCTTTACCGGTAGCCAGTGTAGATCGCACATTAATGATGTGATGCTGATGTGGTTATTATCAGCTCTGTGTGGTATGTCGTAAATGATACGGACGGCATAACGCTGTAGTGCTATAAGCGGCTTGAGTGTAGATATAGGTGGATGGCATAGAAGTGAATTACAATAATCAAAAACCGAAAGAACTAGACTTGTCACTAAAATTTTACAAGAAAAAAAGTTTTTAAATAAGACTTTTCCTAATTTTTTTATACAATAAAGTTGGTGGTTTATGTTGCGTATTGTGTGTGAAATAAATTTTTTCATATCAAGTGAATGGTCGAAAATTCCAAGCAAAATATTTATCGACGCTTTTGGACGCTTTTGAGAATTTATGGGCGCTTTTTCGACGCTTTTGGACGCTTTGAATCCGAATCGATATATTCGTCGCTTTTTCGATGCTTTTTGGCACTTCAGTTCTCAATCATATTGAATTCGTCGCAAATTCGACGCTTTTGGACGCTTCAGTTCCTAATCATATAGATTCGTCGCTTTTTCAACGCTTTTGGGCGCTTTGGTTCCGAATTATATTTAGTAATAATTTGGAACTTATAGTTCTCATTATCACCTGAATGGTCTTTGGGCTGGCTAAATTTTCCAAAATACGTCGAAACATTTACTTTTTGTCATGTAAAATATTTCGCGACGCTTTTTTGACATAGTTTTTCAATATTTTTAATGACATTTTTGGACATTTTTTTTGAAATATTTTTATATTTAAAAAAAAATAGTTTTCGACATTTTAAAAATATATTTTGAAATATTTTAAAATATATTTTATAATATTTTTAAATATATTTTGTATTTTTTAATATATTTTGTTATATTTTACAACTAACTTTTCGAAATATTAAAAAAAAACAATATTTTTTGAAATTTTTATATTTAAAAAAAAATATTTTTCGACATATTTTTAAAATATATTTTTTATTTTTTTTAATATTTGCACCTAATTTTTGAAATATTAAAAAAAAACAATGCAGAATAAAGAATAACTATAATTAATAAATAATAGATAGACAATCAATCAAACACCGAGCAAAGCCTGTTCGGGTACGGGCCGTACTGTACGGCGTACTGTACAGTGTACGGCGTACACTGTACGCCGTACGGCTAGTATACATAGGGGAGGTAATGGTATTATGGCCGATATTTTTATTACCTTACAAGAAACAAAATAAATCAATATATACTAATATTGGATATTATGATCGAATAAGTTGTATATACAATTACAATATGTTGTTCTAAATAATGGCTATCAACATTTACTCATTTAATTATTTGTATTCAAATCATTTGATTTTTATTAAAAAGCAAATTTTCCGTATAAATAGAGATAATATACACTAGTGCGGGTATTATGGTCGATAGTTCCGAAATAGCCACTAGGATCGCGTCATGTATTCAAATACGTACTATTTTATGAAAATAAAATACATTGTGTCAGATATCAAGATACACACGCACTTTTATATTAAATATAAAAATAATTAATCGTTATCCCATTTAGTTTTACTTATATTCAGCTACAAACGTTTTTTTTCGGTAAAAATTACTATTATTTGATTTTTTTCTCTAATCAAAAATCAATAATTAATATTGATATAAATAAAAAATGATGTACACTATCATTCTTAGAATTCAATTATCTACATTTTTTGATAACTATAATGGTTCTTGAAATATCGTTATCGGCCACAATACCCGCATCGGCCACAATACCCTTCTCTCCCCTATATTTGTAAACTATAAACTATAAATCTATGGACATAGATAGAACAAGATGTGTTTCGCTATGAAAAATTCAATGTTTACAATGTAAAATATATATCTACTATGCATTTTAATAATTATGATTTATACTGTATTTTGTAATATGCACAGATTATCAACAATATAACAATTATTGTTATAATATCTTTTAAAATTATTTATAATATATAATGTTTTCTTATATCATTTAATTCAATTTCTAAGACAATAAAGTTCAACAAAATAGTAAGTAGACATCATATAATTGTATATATATATATATATATATATATATATATATATATATATATACATATGACCATGTATATACCGTTGTAACTATGTATTCATTTTCATTTTTCATTTTTGTTGGTTTATGGACTGAATCAGTGCGTTAGAAATCGGCCGTCCGTGGGAGGGAATTATTGAGTGGGAGGGAAGGCAAGGGAGAAATAATAAGTCTTAAAATGGCGTTTAATGTTAATTATTTCCTTCCAATCGTCATTTATCTATACATATATTAAAGGAGGGAGTTGATGTGTTTGTTCGTAGGTGATTGGGCAGGGAGTTCCAGTGGTAAGGAGCAGAGAGGGCAAAGGATCGTATATTGGAAGAGTGGAGTTTGTGTAGTGGGGAGTGGTAAGGATAAAGGTGTTGGAGGAACGGGTCTGGAGTGGAGTGATGGGTGTGTGTAGATGTAGGAGGGAGGCAAGGTAGTCAGGGGAGTTGTGGTGAATAGCTTTGTGGATGGTCAGGGAAAGTTTGTACTGCAGTACAAACTTTACATGTATGCGGTAGGGGACTGGCAGCCAGTGTAGTTGTTTTAGGAGAGGTGTAATGGAGTCAGAAGAACGACTGGTAAGTAAGTGGACGCAGCGAACTACAGCGTTTTGGAGTCGTTGTAGTTTGATGAGTTTATATTCAGGGAGGTTAAAGAGTAAGGAGTTGCAATAGTCGAATAGGGGGATGATGTAGGAGGAGGCAATGGTAATAGCGATGGGGAGGGTGGTGGATTTGTGCATATGTATAAGATGGGAGTCAAGGGAAAGGGTGGTATCAAGGTTTCGGACGCCAAGGTTTCGGACGTGTTGAGAGTAGGGGAGTGAGGTGTTGTCGAGTGATATGGGGGGTGGTTCAAGGAGAATGGATGAGCGTAGGGGTAAGTGGAGAAAAATAGCTTCCGTTTTAGTGGGGTTAAGTTTTAGAGAGTTGGAGGTAAGCCAGTGGTGTATGGACTTTATACAGGAGGAGAGTCGGTCAGGGGCATACGTAGGGGAGTCTGTGCAGTTAATATATAGTTGAAGGTCGTCGGCGTAAGTATGTAAGGAGATGTCGGGGTAGTCAGTGAAGATGTCAAACATGGGGAGGAGGTAAATATTGAAGAGGAGTGGGCCGAGGACAGAGCCCTGGGGGACACCGTGGGTTATGGAGCGGAAGGGGGAAGAGTGTGTATTAATCCTGACTGAGGAAGAGCGGTTGGTAATATATGAGGTGAACCAGTGAAGGGAAATGCCGGCGATGCCGATAGCGGAGAATCTGTGTAATAGGACATTGTGGTCAAGGGTGTCGAAAGCGGAGGACATGTCGAGAAGGACGAGTATGGTGCCACGGTTGATGTTAAGGCCAGAGAGTAGGTCGGAGGTAATGAGGGTTAGGGCGAATTCAGTAGATTTGTGGGGGAGGTAGGCGCTTTGGAAGATGTTGGGGATTTTATTGGTTGTAAGGTATGTAATAAGTTGGGAGGAGATAACACGTTCAAGGATCTTAGAGTGGATTGAGAGGTTAGAGATGGGTCGATAGTTAGAGAGGGACAGAGAATCAAGGTGGGGCTTTTTAAGGATAGGGGTGATGACTGCTTTTTTGAAATCGGGAGGGACGGAGCCGGAAGAAAGTGAACCGCAAATGATTTGATGAAGGGGAGTTGCAACAGTGTTAGTTATCTGCTTTAGTATTGTGAGGGGAAGAGGGTCAAGGGATGAGGTTGAGGAGGTAGATTTGAGAAGGGAGATGATTTGATCAAGTGGGGGAGATTCAAATTTGTCAAGGGAGAAGGGAAAGGTGATGGGAGTGGTGGGAATGACAGGGGTGGGAAGGGTGGAAAGGGTGATGGAAAGTTTATCGTTGAAACATTTGTCAAAGAGGAGTGGTAATTGTTCGGGGATGGTAGTGGGGAGAGGAGCTTTGAGTGAGTGACCAAGTAGTTGGGCAGAGAGTCGGTGTATGGATTTACTATCATTGGAAAGTTTGTTGAATTGTAGGGTGATGTGAGTGGCTTTGGCGGTAGTGATGGCTTTACGGTGGATGTTTTTCAGGTTGTTGTAGGAAGTAAGTGAAGTAGGGGAGGGATGTTTTAGGTAGTGTTTTTCAGCTGTGCGCAGAATGCGCTTTTGTTTTAGTAAGGATGAGGTGTACCAGGAGGAGTCAGGACGAGTGATGGTGGTTCTAGTGACGAGAGGGGCATATTTGTCAAGGGTAGTTGAAAGGGATTGATGAAGTTCAGCGGACGTAGTGGTAGGTAGGGAGGAGAGATCAGCAATACAATCAGGAATAGGGAGGTTGTGTATTTTTCGTGAGGTTCTGGTGGTTAGGGGTCGAGTTGGTTTGGGGTGGCTAAGGTTGAGGAGTATTATGAAGTGGTCAGAGAAGGGTGGTCCGATAGTAAGGTTGGTGATGATTTTGTTAGTTTTGGGGGAGATTATGAGTTCAAGAATATTGCCTTGAACATGGGTGGGGGAGGTGACGTTGTTGTTGTTGTTGGCGGCAGGATGGCGTCACATGGACCAAAGTCCATGTGCGAACGCCAGAACAGCCCTTGGGTTTGATACCCAGACTGATAGATGGGGTGCCGTCCCCCCAAACACACGAATACGTTTTAGGGCCGTCGCCGGACACTCTTGAATCCAGTGCTCGAGAGTTTCATGGTCCGCTTCGCAATAAGGGCAGGTTGGCGAGGAGTTTGCATCCACGACGCTTCTGTAGGCTGCAAGTTTGCGACAGTGACCGCTGCGGAGCTGCGCAATGAGAACAGCATCGGGTCTGGAAAGAGGGTCAGAGTTGAGGGGTCCGTCGAAGACAGCTTTTGTCCTTAGGTGGCTGGTGGGCGGGTCGACGATTTCGCGCTTGATGAGCGCCTTGGCTTATTGGAAGGAGATCCCACCGAAGTTAGGCGTGTTGGATAAGGTTGAAAGAGGTAAGTAGATTGTTGAGGGACCGGATCGAGGGTGGGTTAGGGAAGTTAAAATCACCTAATATAATGGTGTTAGGGGATATTGTGTGTAGGAAGAGGCGGAATTCATCTAGGAATGGGTCGATAGAGGGAGAGGGAGGACGGTAGAAAAGGGTAGTGTTGAAGGTCCGGGAGAAGGGTGAGCTGATGGCGCAGCTAAGGGCTTCAGAGTGGGAGAACGAGTGATAGGAAATATTAGAGATAGTTAGAGAAGATTTGTAAAGTATTCCGGTGCCGCCACCGGGATGGGGAGAGTTGCGAGGGTTGTGAATGAAGCAGTATGGGGGAGTGTTAAGAGCAGCAATGTGAGGAGAATCCAGAGGAGATAGCCAGGTTTCTGTGATGAAGAGGATGTCGAGGTCATGGTTAGTCATGAGGGAAATTACAGAAGGAATTTTATTGCGAAGAGATCGTGCGTTGATAAGAATAGCATTGAGTATAATAAGGTGGGGAGGAGGGTGGTTAATTGTGGGGAGGGGTGGGGATAGTATGAGTAAAGGGAAGTGAAGGAAATGAGAGGGGTGTGTTGGGTGAGGGTGAAATAAGGGGAGAAGTATTAGTAGGGGGGTTTAAGATATCACGATATCGGGTGGGACACATGAAATTAAGGCGATGTGAACATTTGTGGTGCCACGGATCACGTAACTGAAGTTGGGGATGTAGTGTGAGGAGTTCAGGTGATTGATGGTGGATATGCATACTTTACGAGCAATACGTTGGGAATTGTTGAGGGGTTCACAGAACCTGACTTGAAAGGGTGAGTTTTTTAGGAGGTGGAGAGAGCGGATAACAGTGTTAGAAGTATTAGTTTAGTATTTAAGTTATTTAAAACAAATTTATTTATAATATAATATTATAATAATAATTATTATAATTTAAAATGCTATAATATAAATATTATATCGTTAATAAAATAATTGTATTTTAATTTGTATTGTATATTATATAATATATACATATAACATAATATGTTATATATAATAATTATATATTCAATGAGTTATTTAATTGTGATAAAAATACTTTATTTTATCATAATTATTTAATAATTTAATTATTAATTATTATAATTATTATGATAATAAGTATTATAATTATTATTATAATTATTATTAAACCGTTCGGTTTCATGTTGATACTTTAAAAAGAATCGATAATGTTAAATTAAATTAAATTATAATAGTCAATGACTCATTGACTCAATAAGTCATTAACTCAATGATTGGATTAAGCGAACTATTGGTCCACCGCTGGATTTAGCGGTCAATTTAACCGTCAATGTATGACCGCAAACGGTCATTTCTACGGTCATAAGTTATGACTCATAACTATTGGTCAAGCGGTCATATAATTATATAATATATAATTAAATTATAAAAAGAATGGTTTGATAATACATGAATTTAAATATTATATTTGTTTATTTTATAACTTATATTAAATAAAAATCAATTTGACCGCTGGACCAATAGTTATGACAGTGGAAATAACGGTAGAATATATTTTTTCATTTAATATAAGTTATATAATAAACAAATATTGACTGTTAAACTTTAACACTATCAGTGTTAAATTGACCAGTGGATAAATAGTTCGTTTGAACCCAATGATTATAGTATATACCCTATTATAATATATAGGTATAGTATAGTCTATAACTACTATAATATAGTCAATACATTTGTTTATTTATGTATATCATATACATTTACTGTAACCTATATGTAATTCTTGTAATTACTTGAACTTGTTAAACAAGATAAACTTGTGTTATCATAGTTGTAGACGGATATATTTAAAAATGAATCGCGTTAGAGCTTTAAATAACGAAAGAGACTGTTCTAAATAGATCACTAAATTACGTATATATTTTATATGTTCATAATTATTATTCCTTACATATACATATTATAATAATATAATATATTTAATAGTAGAAATATATATTCTAGTGATTTATTTATTATATTTTATTCATTATAATATACTTATGAAGTAGTATAATGATTATACTATATTTATAAATATATATGTTTACACTATCAAAGTTACTTTGAAAGTATAATAATTATGAAAATATAAAACAGATACTAAATTTCGCGATCTATTTAAAACCGTAAATTTTCTTATTTAGAGTACTCACGCGATTTGATTTTTAATATTTATGACTATTACTAGGATACCATATATAATTGATTACTTTTTTAAAATATTAATATTAAGTAACCTATATTATATACTATATAATATGCATGGTAACCAGTGATCTCGTTTGGAGTATTTTGGTTTGATGATTTTGTGTTCAATATCTATTCTACTATTTATAAATAATTATTTAAATTAACATTGCGTGTTATCACCAATCTTGACGAGATCACTTCGTACGAGATCATTGGAATTCATATGTAATACAATTTTAAATTATATAGTGAGTATATAATATAGTATTATATTACTATAGTAAATAGATATGGTGTATTATCTAATA
The DNA here is from genome assembly GCA_964019155.1 of Osedax fenrisi. Lineage (NCBI taxonomy): Eukaryota > Metazoa > Annelida > Polychaeta > Sabellida > Siboglinidae > Osedax > Osedax fenrisi. Next base: position 10,864,255 of record OZ025246.1, on the reverse strand, counting down.
GACTATCTATAGATATATATATATATATTTTATAATTTATTGGTAATTTATAGTACAAATATCAAATATTAAATATGTTTATATATTTTATCATACATATTTGTGCTAAAATCCTTTTTTATTCTTCTATATTATAAAGTTATAATTAATTTTATAATATATTCATATGACGAAATATTTAAATTTATATTACCCACTGTATTTACCCCCTATATTTGTGTTTACAGTCGGTAAATTCATATACACAATGCAAATTCTTATGACCTTGTTTATAAAAATATGAAATATATTTCATTTTTTACTATATATAGTATATTTTATATTTATTCGAGAAATGTAGCCTATGATTTCAATGTGGATGATGTGGGTATGACTATAGTCATATATATAGTCATATATACTCACATATATGTTTATGGCTAGAGCTAGTAGTGATTATATTATTTTATAAATTACTTATTCAATAATTAAATAATGTAGTTAACATTTTGTATTTGGCTATCTTATTTTATTTGATAGCTTGACTTATGTTCTGTTTAAAAACATATGTGAATATAGGTTATTAGAAATAAAACCCGCATTTTAAAATTAACGCATACGTGTAATTTAGTAATTACAGAAGTGGTCATATTTTCATCAGTTATATCATTCATATATATATATATATATATATATATATATATATATATATATATATATATATATATATATATATATATATATATATATATATATATATATAACTCAGAAGGGTATTATTGAAAAATCAATTAAGAAAATATATTTGAGCTTATGACCTCTTCATCATAGTTAGTGATCCTAAAACTAAAACGGAGGTAAACGGTATAAAAATATCTATAATAATTAAACAAAATAAAAATTAATAAAATATGTAAATAGAATTTTGTGATAAGAACAGTTAAAAGTAGAGAATAAGATAATAAACTAAAGATACAATATAAAATGCTAAGTAAAATAATAAAACGCTTTAAAAACAGTTGAAGAATTTCGATAAAATTCTTCCCGAACCTTCTATTGATTCTTTAATACTGGCGGTCTTCAATATTTTCCAGGTATTTGAAGGACAATTCATCTCTGTCTTGAGAATTTGGTTTCCAGAGTACCAAGAGCTCAAAGAACCAATACAGAAGGGAATTATATATCCGAGGTGGCGACACTTTTCTATCTTCCTGTTAGCGGCAGATTCCATATTTGTAATCGAGTCGTAGGGAATTGTGATGTCGACAAAATAACATGAGTTGTTATATTTGATAACAAGATCCGGTTTTAAGTTATCTAGTGAGATGTAGCTAGTATCGTACTCAATATCGCATTCATCTAGGAACTTAGTTAGTACTCCAAGGACGGCATCATGTCTTTCTGTCATCATTTGTAGTGATGCAGTACACATATTCAATATGTGCATCGTCGTTTCATCCTTGGAGTAGCATTGCCTACATGTTTTATCTGTTGAGCCTGGAAACGCTTTTACTGGAAGAGTCTGAGTTCTAGCCATATGCCAATAGTTCTAGGATTTGAAAGATAGTGTCGATTCTTGTGATATTAGCTTAGTGATTGCCTTAGAATTTGCATCCTGGGATAAACACTCAGCTACACTGCCTTGTAACGGAAGTTGCACGAATTTTCTGCTCCATGGAGCAATGCATTGCTTTCTCAGCGCAAGTCGCATGCTTTTTACAACCTTAGCAGGAGTGGAGCAGATATCACCGATGGCTATGATTATGTTCCCATCGGATATATCAATGCGAGCTCCAAGGTGTGTTGCTGCATTTCGAGTGCGTGTCCAAAGATTAGCACCTTTTCTATAAAATCTATAACCATATAATCCGTGCGTTTGGCTACCGGATAGAAATTCAGTGAGTGGTATTTCATGATCATGTCCGATAGCACAATTGAGGGTATTTGATAGTTGGCGATTATCATTTGAGGATATCATATTATCCCTAGAAGATAGTAATTGCGTTGCTTTAGAGATTGTCCAAATATCTACTTCTTGGCTGATTTTACCAATCCCCAGGCCGCCAATATTTCTGATATATATATATATAACTCAGAAGGGTGTTATTGAAAAATCAATTAAGCAAATATACAGAAGTGGTCATATTTTCATCAGTTATATCATTCATATATATATATATATATATATATATATATATATATATATATATATATATATATATATATATATATAAATATTGTTGTTAGTGTATTACTTTCAAAGCTACTCTCACGTTAATTCAATCAGATTATAACCAGATCTATACATATAGATATATATATCCAAAACTCTAAACTCTAATGCAAACACATTAATTTATATTATATATATAAGTTTACTTATAATCTTATTTATATATATCATACATCCATCTAGATTTGAAAATCAGTCCTTGGTTATCATTGACAAGACACCTTCAAGATGAACAAGAGCAGTACATATACTTTCGCCTTCGAGATAACAAATACGTTAGAAAATATTACTACCTTATACTTACGACTATTTCTACTATATATTTCGACTATAGTCGTATATAGATATATTTGCTTAAAAAATTAAATCATTCAACAGCAGTCCATGATATTCAGTGACGTAACACCTTCGATATTAACCCAGAAGCCCGTGTCCGCCTTATATGATACCAGCTTAGAGATGACAATATCTTTCCGTAACATTTCTTCTTCGAGATAACAATAACGTTAGCAAATAATTATACTTTCAACTATATATTTGCTTAAACCAAAAATCAATACATCAACAGCATATGTGATATTCAGTGATGTGTAGCATTTGAGGTGACAAAATCAACCTTTCTCCTTCAAGATGACAATAACGTTAGTAAATATTTATAACTATATAACTATATTTAATTAAATATAAACTCAATTAATCCACAGCAGTCGATGATATTTAGTGCTGTGTTGCCTTCGAGATAAATACATCAGTCCGTGATAATCAATGACGTGGTGACTTAGAGATAACAATAGAAGTCTGTGACGCCATCGTGATGACCATAGAATCTAAGTGAAGCCCCCATTAGATACATGCTAGTAGCATGATTCCATATGCAACCTTATATTATATTTAATATTTAATAGAACGAGGAATAAATATTCCGCCTGAAGGAATATAATGTGAAAATGTAGTCATCATGACTTTTACATTGGGACATTATATTTTCGGTCGACGCTGCATGCGTTCAGATGTGTTTAACGTTACTCAGCTGTGCTGGATGTAATTATTATTATCCATATAACTATTATTATTACATTATTGATCACTTAAATATAAGTAGAATGGTTTTTTTAATGCGTGTTATTAAGTAGTGTAATTGTTTTCCCCCAAATAAAGTGTAAAATCGTTTATTGAGTTGTCCTCCTCATTTGGCCTAAAATAATATATCACAATATATAATGTATATTACAATTTATAATAATAATTTATCATATTTAAACTCTATACACATTCAAGTGTGATTACATACATGCATACTTTTTCAATAATATATAATAGATATATACGTTAAAACTATTAATAGTATATATTGTAGGCTAGGTTTATTTCAATTTAATTCTTTCCTAAGCATTGGTCCACTATTTGAAAGATAATAACATAACCATTTATGTTATTACTTTAATTATAATAATCATATACTTTTATAATGATTAATATTAAATAATAATTGAATATATATAACTTATAAATTTTATAACTATATATATATATATATATATATATATATATCTATATTTATATATAACCTATATATATATATATATATATATATATATATATATATATATATATGCTTTATTTATAAATACTTAAGAATATATACAAAGATCATCTATATATATGTATAAAGCTATAAATAGTTTCCAGTAAATAATATAATAGAAGTTTTGGGCCCAAAGTATAATAACTTTTAGGCGCAAATTCGACGCTTTTGGGCGCTTCAGTTCCGAATCATATTGAATTCGTCGCAAATTCGACGCTTTTTGGAGCAACAGCGTCCAAAGTACAAAAGGATTTTAGGCGCAAATTCGACGCTTTTGGGCGCAACAGCGTCCAATTTACAATAGGATTTTAGGCTCAAATTCGACGCTTTTGGGCGCAACATCGTCCAAAGTACAATATAACAATTCGACGCTTTTGGGCGCAAATTGTCATCAAAGCGACGAATTAATTTCGGAACTTTTAGACGCATGGCGTCCAAAAGCGTCGAATATATTGTTTGCTGGGTATACCACTTATAACTCATAGAACGCTCTTAGCCAAATCCTTCATGAATAACGTTTTCAATATTCCCGTGTGTTCTCACTCATGATAGTTCTCGATATCCTACAAAGTTACTTACAATCTATAACTTACTTACTATATAAATATATACATATCATATAAATGTGTATGTATATAGGGGAATTATGTCTAATACGGGCCACTTTTTATAGTATCAAATAACTTTTTTATTTATGATTATAAATTAATGAAATTTTATCACGATTTAGATATTATAAACGTGAATAACATTACAATTTCAATTTTTGTAAAAATGTTATTTATCGTCGAAAATGTGCCCGGCCCGTATTGCAAACAATGTTTGTAATACGGGCCAGGTGGTTTTAATACGGGCCGGGTGAAACATCCAATAGATGGCGAAAGTAGTTATCATTTTTCAACCAATCAAATGAATTGTTATATTGATGATACAATTTTCACGCTATAAGAATACTTATCACGCATACTTCAATTTATTTCAGTGATTTAAACTAATTTACACCATAGTGAACCTACTAATGTAACCTACGTATCTAGTAGATACTATCTACGTTATTTCTATATATATAGGAATAACATAAATAATAGATTACATAATTTGATTTAAATAAGTGGTAGTAGTAGTAGTAGTAGTAGTAGTAGTAGTAGTAGTAGTAGTAGTAGTAGTAGTAGTAGTAGTAGTAGTAGTAGTAGTAGTAGTAGTAGTAGTAGTAGTAGTAGTAGTAGTAGTAGTAGTAGTAGTAGTAGTAGTAGTAGTAGTAGTAGTAGTAGTAGTAGTAGTAGTAGTAGTAGTAGTAGTAGTAGTAGTAGTAGTAGTAGTAGTAGTAGTAGTAGTAGTAGTAGTAGTAGTAGTAGTAGTAGTAGTAGTAGTAGTAGTAGTAGTAGTAGTAGTAGTAGTAGTAGTAGTAGTAGTAGTAGTAGTAGTAGTAGTAGTAGTAGTAGTAGTAGTAGTAGTAGTAGTAGTAGTAGTAGTAGTAGTAGTAGTAGTAGTAGTAGTAGTAGTAGTAGTAGTAGTAGTAGTAGTAGTAGTAGTAGTAGTAGTAGTAGTAGTAGTAGTAGTAGTAGTAGTAGTAGTAGTAGTAGTAGTAGTAGTAGTAGTAGTAGTAGTAGTAGTAGTAGTAGTAGTAGTAGTAGTAGTAGTAGTAGTAGTAGTAGTAGTAGTAGTAGTAGTAGTAGTAGTAGTAGTAGTAGTAGTAGTAGTAGTAGTAGTAGTAGTAGTAGTAGTAGTAGTAGTAGTAGTAGTAGTAGTAGTAGTAGTAGTAGTAGTAGTAGTAGTAGTAGTAGTAGTAGTAGTAGTAGTAGTAGTAGTAGTAGTAGTAGTAGTAGTAGTAGTAGTAGTAGTAGTAGTAGTAGTAGTAGTAGTAGTAGTAGTAGTAGTAGTAGTAGTAGTAGTAGTAGTAGTAGTAGTAGTAGTAGTAGTAGTAGTAGTAGTAGTAGTAGTAGTAGTAGTAGTAGTAGTAGTAATAGTAGTAGTAGTAGTAGTAGTAGTAGTAGTAGTAGTAGTAGTAGTAGTAGTAGTAGTAGTAGTAGTAGTAGTAGTAGTAGTAATTAACAAAATATGATAATTAATATATTTTTTAATATATTTAATACGGAAATATAATTATTAAATGATATCATTATCGATTACTAATATTGATTATTATCAATATACTTAATAGACATGTGATTACATATATAATATATCTACACCTACGATGGTATTACAGTGTATAAGTATTGGGTGAACATGTTACATTAATACAAATTATATTTATAATAAATAAATTAATATGCATATCAATGTAATGTTAAAATATACGATACATGTAAAATATATTTATAACACAAATATCGATTTCTATATAAATCAAACTGTAAAATCTAATGAATCAAAAAGTATTGCATAATAAGATATTGAATTGTATGGCGAATTTTAATTGTATTATTGATTTAATTTATTTTTAATTGTAGCCTTTAGAATAGTAAATATAAAATAAAACTGTTCATTGAACTATGTGTTATAATGTGTGTCTGAATATTTAACGGCGTTTGATATAAATTAGAATATATAATAATATATAAATTAATTTACGATGAATTATTTATGTCTATATATATTGTATAGTATGCAGGATCTAGAGAAATTAACAATATTAAAATATAATTTAAAAATATAAAATTTAATAATTAATTATATATATGTGTTGTATTAGTGAATAGATTTGAAAAATATTGTATACAATATAAAATAAATATTTAAGTGAAAATGTCGATAAATAAATATAACAATGTAGAATTGTTTATATGAATAAACAAAAATGTTGTTAACAAAATGTGCAATATATAAATATTATAATGTAGCTACATTAAGTTAGATATAATAAATAAAATAGAAATAACAATGAAGTTAACAGTAAAAGTTAATAAAAAGTTAACAATAAAATGCATTAAATAAATTCTATAGAATATCGATAGAGCGTAACTTTAATTGTTCTATATAACGTATACTATGCTGAATAATGTAAACATGCATACTCGTGTGTTTCTAGAGACTGTTACATTTGATAATTATTTTCTATCAACTGACTTAGGAAATTAATGCAACAGTGAAAATATACACAACCTATATGTAGAATAATATTATATAAAACCATATAATAATGAATGGAAATTAGGAATGAGATAACATTCATTATTTATTGACAAATATGTATATAATTATTATAAATTATGTATTATAAATAATATCATATAATCATAAGCATATAATTGTATACATAAACTATTTACCAATCATATGATTTATAATATTAATACCATAGAAATAATAATATATTTTATACATTATATAACCTATCTATTATTAGTAAACACATTAATAAGTCGAATTACTGATAATAAATTCATATTATAATTACTTCAAATGAAATACATTGTAACATCTATGGATTTACACATACGACTTTCTTTCATAATTATATTATTATAAACAAACAATGCACATAAATATAATTACTGCCTCGCTAAATATATATTAGATGCCATCTCGATGAGCTAACAATAGTTTCCGATCTCACTAATTTTAGATAATATTTATTACCATTATATTAAAATTTACATTATGCTTTAATGCATATTATATTATATCAATTATATTTCAATATAATATTTATTATCGATTATAGTTGATAATTATAGATATCTATAGATACCAATTATGATTTTATTATTTAATATTAAAATTGATACACTGATATAATTACAAATAATATCACATTTGCTAAAGTTATATATATATATATATATATATATATATACTCATATTAATATATGTATCTATGAGTATAAATATGTGGTTATATATAACACAATCGTACATAACGAGTAAACTTATTCCCTCTCATATATTCAAATATATGTACAATATTAAAAATGCATATATATTTAAACATATAATATACCTTTATATATCAATATATATTGATATTCATATATGAGTATATACGTATATATAGTGTATATATATATATATGTATATATTAACATACATATGAGTATACGTAAATATGAATACATATGGTGTAATAATCATATATATTAGAATCACCTAATTGTAATGTCTATGATAATAATGTACACCACTCTCGTAATAGTTCGATCTATCAATAAACGCATGTATGAATCATACTTTCTTTATATCGATGGTATGAATATACGATATAAAGAAAATTTTTTATATCGTTGGTATTAATACACGCACGATGTCGCACGCACTTATATTACATTTTATTTCAGTGATATAATATTGTAAAATAGTAACATAGAATCAAGCATTTTCATTGGTCATGTGGCCCGTATTACTAACATTAGGTGGCCCGTATTGCAAACATTTGATACACTTGTTAAATAACCCCCCACGCACTTAATATTGAATATAAAGTAGAATGTATACATTTATATTCTTCGTATTTAATTAATATTTCCAATCGTGCTTTGAATTATTTAATTAATGTTATATTTATTAACGAAAATGGTGGATAAATAAATAATTATTTAGTACATTTTCATTTGAAAACTATTTTTTGATATAATGATCAATATTAGAAATATAAATGCAAATATTAAAAAAAAAAATACCCCTTATTAATAGAAATGTGATACTGAATAAATCTTATATATATTTTTTTTTGATTTGAACAATAGTTACTGAGATATCGCAGTGGCCCGTATTACACACTGGCCCGTATTAGACATAATTCCCCTAATGTATAATATTTTTTTTAAAGTAATTGTAGTAGTATCTATTATAAGTAAAAAGTGTTTAATTGTAATTGTATCTATTATACATTTTTTGAGTATCGTGCCCAGCTCTGTCTATAGGTTATAACTATAGTTAGTTTTTAATATGCACCTACTATTTAAGAATTCTGAGTTTAGAAATATACGATGAGGGGTATTGTAAAGGACAAAGTAGTCGAATAGAGGTAGGATATATAGGCATAATTAAGCCTAAATCCAAACCCAACATTAAGGTATAATAGTAGCGGTGGATATTGATATTGAATGACGAATAAGGCGAAGTGAGTTTAGTTGTTAGTATAGTAACTTAAGTTTGGTGATGTGAGACAGTTGTCTGTAAAACTAACAGTATTGTAAAATATAACACCTATATTTTTATCATGGGTTGAGAAGTTGATGAGCTCTCGAGAGCTCATCGGATCCGTTAATGGTGACTGGAGGAAGTTGGTTAAAAAAACTAAAGTTAGTAAACTATTACTTCGGTATGGAAGGTTAATGAAGATAGCTAGTATTTGTATAATATTCCAACGTACCATGTTAGCAAGCGTTTTTTGTAACCTACCAACGTCTATATGGTAATTCTGATGGTTAGAGATGGTGCATTAAAGTACCAATTGGTACTACATTTTACTACGCAAAAACGCCACACCCTAACATCCTAACGTACAAATTTATATACCTATAGGTAACCTATACCATACACCAACGTTCCTACGTAATGGAATGATATTACATGCAATAATTACCAACGTATCAACTTACCAACATACTAACGTTAAGCCGGCTCGTACTTTTAGAATAGAAAAGAACTAGACGTTTCTTAAAGGAAATTGCACGTGTATTAAGATGGTATTAATAAAAATGAACATAATTCAGTAGTTTAAGAGCAGTTTGTGATTTAAAAATATATAAACGAAAATATCCTTGTATTTTCTATAGCTGATTAAAACTGATCTGCGCATGACCAAAAGATTGTTTATGTTGCCACAAAATTTAATTAAAATAAAAATATTATTATTAATTATTTGTATTCATAGTTTTATATACTATTTCATATTTATAACTCGAATATGAAATTAAGGAATAGTAATAAATTTAAAAAAGAGTTTGGTGCTAGATCCTTCTCATCTAGGAAGCTACCATTATATAGTGATGTTGGGAAACATTACTTAAATATATTAAATCGGTGTAAAAAATCGGCGATATCTGATACTATGGATAGTTTAATAGAGATATGGGTTAGTGCATCACTACCTGTCTGTGGCAAGAACTCAACTTTCAGAAAATTACAAAGATATATTAATCATATTAATACATTATCTAAATTTATCGATCAAGTATTATTCTCTGAAAAATGTAGAATTCATTTTGCTAAATTCAATATATTATTCGACATTTCGTCATGCAAATGCGATGTATTAGAAGTTTGCCGTTGTCCCCGAGAATTTCGTATACCAGTTGCAGAGAGGGAGTTTATGGTTGATCAGAGAGGATCAAGGAACATGAATATAGATATGGCTTGCACCTCTACAACTATACAAAGTCGTCACCAAGATCTAACGACAACCACGGATATCCATTCTACGAGGTTATATATTTATAAATACGCTGTAAAGTATTGTAAGGTTTCATACACTTATGATGATTATTATATAAATTATATTTAGATATACAATATGATTTATTTTATAAATAATAATTAAATTATAAGTAAAGTTTGAATATGGATATAGATGATTTTCTGTAGGAGGATTTTCTGTATTTCCTAATTATATGTCATATACTTTATAATTATAATAATTATTATAAAGTCTATAATATATAAATAATATTCAGATATACAATATTATTTTAATATATATATTATAATATAATATTATTATATTATTTATATATAAATAATATTTAGATATAAACTATGATTTATTATATATATATAATAATTAAATTATAAGTAAAGTTTGAATATGGATATAGATGATTTTCTGTAATTATATGTCATATACTTTATAATTATAATAATTATTATAAAGTCTATAATATATAAATAATATTCAGATATACATTATTAATTTCCACGATAATTTTATATATAATAATTAAATTATAATTATAGTTCGAACATGGAAATAGAAGCATCTTCTTCATATGATATGACTATGGAGTCGACTGGTGAAGCTAACTATGATCAGGGTGATTCGGATTACGAACCATTTCAAGAAAGCGATACAAGGTAAATATATAATATATGTTATATTTATAGTCTTTCATTATAGTATAATTATACTTAGTATTTATATATTTATATTAGTGATGTAAACGAATAGAAATATTAAAATTTGATTTGATTCGTTTGAAATTTAAAAAACACGTTTCTTATTCGAATTAATAAATCAATAGTTCAATTCAATTAGAAATATAAAAATTACGTATAGTTCGTAATAATTCTAATATAATTTTAATACTCAAATATTGAATTATCAGGAATATGTTAAATTCTTGTCTAATATGTCAATATTTATTAAATGATTATTTTATGATATATTATAACACAATAAACAATTATGAAAATATCGCTATGATTTTTGTAATAAATGATTGAATTAATTAGTGATTGAAATTTTCAATATGTTCTAAATTTTTAAGAATTTAAAATATTAAAATGTGGTTATTGTGAAGTTCAAATAATGAACATTTGGTGTAATATATGTATTTAAATGTTGAATTAATTATAAACAGTCTATATTTAATAGTGTTTTATAACTAAGTATTTTTTAAATTTGCAATATTCATATCTGGTTAAAAACATAAGTCAATTAGGTTATTCGTTATTTGGGTTCATTTACAGCCTTGATATATATATTAATTAAAGATAACTATTTTCTATTATCAAATATGTATTATATATGTGTATAAACTACCTTAATATTTAATAATTTATAATTTAAATGCTGATCAAATTAGTAACGTATATTACAAACAAGTAAAGAATAGTAGAAATATTTCAAATATGTTATTTATTATTTAAAAATGTATGTATTTATTATATATATTAATTATATTTGACTATTGATATGTGCTTCATATCTTTATAGACAGATACATGGTGACCATCATGCGTCGACTAGTATAATACTACGGTACGGGATGCCTGAGAGATCTGCGGCAGCTTTACTAACCGCATTTATGCACGATGAAGTTATGCTGACGGCGAATAGAAGTGCTCGTGTAAAACATAACGTGTATTTCTCCTTCAGATGATTTGTGTATAATTACATCATAGATTGTAAATGTTTATGCGAGAATGTGGTTCAACATTAAATATAAATCGACTCTTAAATATGGTGCCATACACTTATATAATTTGATTTGCTATTCGCGTAGTCTGTCCATTGATACCATTGATTGTTGTATTAAGCATACACTCAAAATTAATGCCTACTTTGCTCATAGTGAAAATATACTATTTGCAATGCTAAATGACGATGCCAATTCTATTAGAAAAATAGCAATTGAACGAATTATAAAGGCACGTGAACTTGAGGATATGTCTTTAATTAGGAAATTTAAAATTCCCATTGTTAATGTTGATGCTTTGTCATATCATACTATAATTACTTATAATGAAGATTGGCTCGAGCCTCGCTTGACTATGGATATCCCAACAAATGACTTACACATAAGAGTATCTTTTGACGATTATCCATGCCATAGTCAAGCGGTTGAGAGAACTATAAGAATAGTATCAGAAACATCAGTAATGTATTCAAGCCCTAGCGATAGAGATGCAAGGGTTTTCGCTACAATTCAGCAACGACGCATTATGCCTGCATTCAACCATAAAAGCCAATTTAGAATAATTGATATATTACTAGATTTCGACTCCCTTGTCGCTATATTATCTCAATTTTATAAACCCAAACCCAACCCAATTTCTGGTCTGTCACATTACAGGACTCCGTTTGTTATTTGAATGTGTTTTGTCTCAGGTGTTATAAATGTTTAACTTTGTTTATATATTTGTTATACTAGTATATATTTGTTCATATATAATTTGTAAAGTTGTATTCTTATTATTTAATTTATTATACTTATATTGTTTTCTTTTATATATTGTATTCTTATTATTTTATTTATTATAATGTTTTCTTTTATAAATAAAAGGTTTAAAAAACTTTAATCATTTCCATATTAACATAATAAAAAGATAATTATATAATTATTTAGCATTGATTTATGTTAGTGACTATAATTATACCATAATAAATTAGTTTGAAAAAAATTAAAGAATTTAATAAAAAAATTTTTGAAAACTATTTTGAATTAAAAAAAAAATTTAAAATATTCTAGATTTCAGAATTTAATAAAAAATTAGGATACTTATAAAATCAATAATACGCTTAAAATACAAAAAAAAATTTAATAAACTATGCAAAATTTTTTTTTTGAGTCAATTGAAAAATTCAAAAAAAAATATTTATAAATCGTTAATTATCAATTTTTTTTAAATTATAAATTAATACATAATAAAAATAAGGTGATATATATTGCTATTAATATGTATATATAATATATAATTATTATTTTTACAAATAATTTTCTAAATACAAAAAAAAACAACATAAATCATATTTGTTCAAATATTTCCTGGAATTTGGACACACAAAATCCAGGAAATATTTTTTAAAATTTTTCGACATACACTTATTTATAAATATAATTATAATTTAATATATGTGTTTTTATTAAAATATTATGTAAAAATAACTGATCAATTCACAATTAAAATTACTTCCTATTAACCCCATGTAAAAATTTGTGTCTATCCCATGCTAATTTTCTAGGAAAAACTGCTCAATAACTAGTACATGAATCTAATTTTTTCGGATTTTGCTTTCTATAGGTTCTATCTTAATATACGTAGTGGGACCTTATCTATTATATAAAAAAACATGCCTCACGAGCCGGCTTAACCAACGTCCCAACATACCAACGTACCAACTTACATCTGAAACGCCCGTAATTATATGAAAATACGTTATATTTATACGTGTAATAAATATAGATGGTATGTACTACATACTATGTAGGTACTAAGTATATTGGTACGTTGGCATAGCTACGCAACATTCAAATATGTTTTAAACTTGTCTACTTCATTTATGTACCTACATTTTAATTATCGTTCGTTTCATTCCTTTTTTAGTAATATACCTACTACATTATATTCATACGTTAGAATGGCAGACTTTACTATGGCACAAGGAGTAATTAAAATAAGGTACATACAAAATGGGAAAGTCTATGTACTCGTGTATAATAGTATTAATTTGTAGGTATATACCCCTCTAGTTGTCCGTCATAATACGAAAATAGAGGTTTATGAGGTTTCAGTAACTAGAGTAATAGTACTATAGTACACTAGTATACATTAACTGTTCCAGTAACTTATTAATTAATAATGCATATCATGATACTATAACTATATATATATATAACATAATCGAAAATAGTAATATAATTTTAATGAAATAAAAATAAAATAAAATTTTTAATTAAATAAAATTTCTTAAAATTCCAAAATATAAAATAAATTACAAACATTAAAATAACCAATTAGTAATCGTTGTTACTAATTAATTATCGTTTCGTAAAATTCCAAAACGCACAACATTACAATACAATTACCGTTCGCTCAACATACAGCCTATTTACACCTATTTACGAAGATAACGTACAAACTAGTCAACGACATGAAAGCCAGTTCAACCCGAGACAAGACCACGGAGATAGCCAACCTAGGCGCCCTGGTGATCAATCTGTCGAGTCTGATCAGCTCTCTGCTCGGAGTGTGGAGGTATCATCTCACCTGGTATGGTAAGTTCTGACGCACAGTTATATATCAGCATACACATAGGTAGGCTATCGATATAAAGAAAGTTTCTTTACATCGATGGTACCTACACATACCTACACATACATACACACATACACATATACACATATACAAATACACACATACAAAAACACACATATATATATATATATAGTATTGTTTATATATATCACGATGGAGAATAGGGATGATTAATTCGAAGTTTAGATAATAAAGTGTATAGTGGATGGAAGATAGATTTTCGGTTCATACCGAGTGCACAACTTTAGTTGTGTAACATTTAATAATAACGATGTTGTTAGTATAATAGTATATTTATTATGTAGTGGATAATCAGTAAATTCAAATTTAATAATAGTATTATGTAGTTTGTAGGTATCTAGCTACCCAGCAAACAATATATTCGACACTTTTGGACGCCATTCGCCTAAAAGTTCCGGAATTAATTCGTCGCTTTGATGACAATTTGCGCCCAAAAGCGTCGAATTTGCGACGAATTCAATACGATTTGGAACTGAAGCGCACAAAAGCGTCTAATTTGCGACGAATTCAATATGATTAAGAACTGAAGCGCCCGAAAGCGTCGAAAAATCGACGTATATATCGATTCGGAATCAAAGCGTCCAAAAGCGTAGAAAAAGCGCCCATAAATTCTCAAAATCGTCCAAAAGCATCAATAAATTGTTTGCTGGGTATACCTATAAGTAGCATACTTATAGCTACTTTAGTAGGTTGTATATACATTTAATAAGAGAGATTGAAGAAATACTGTAGAATCAGTAATTAGGTGAGGTAGTGCGAGTGATATTTCTAGTAGATATTCCTAATTACAAGTAAGTTAACTTAGCAATATACAGAAGGTGTAGTTGATCGATTGGTAAGATCCTATATGGATTTTATACGGATGGATAATTTTAATGGTGTGTTAATTATTAGGATAATATTAGTGACATCAAAATATGGTATTACCAATGCCTTATATAATATTACTAGTAGATAATATATATTGGTAATAACCCTTACGGGCGTTGGATTTATTATGTATTTTTTTATATAACACGTATAATTATACGTGGTGACAATCTGCTGAATTCCTTTATTAGTATAAGCGATTTTAAACGAGTTTAAACGAGTTTAAAATATGATTTTAATGTATAATTGTAATATGATTTTAAATTGATGAGAAACAACTCATTAGAGAATATTGCAGTCGGGTAAGCCTATATATATGAGTTAGATATTTGAGTTAGATATATGAACAGTACTAGTAGGCTATAGTAAAAATAGGCATACTGCTATCATTTATAATTACGTAGGGGAGGTAAGGGGGTAGTTGCCGAGGAGGGAGTAGTGGCCGTTTTAATTAACGCTTAAATGGTGCTTGATAGGATAACAAGTTCTAAATACAATATTTAGATAATCAAAATATCTATAATATATAGTAATTTTTTTAAAAATAATTAATTAATTACTCTAATTTATTATATAATAATTTGTTGTCAAATGTTGACAAAAAACATGATTATATATATTTATGCTTATTTATATGTAATAGTATGTGTATATATAATTAAATCATTGAATCAAATATCAAATTGCGTATGCATCATAAATATAATTATTTAATATTACATAATTAAAAAAATATAAATCGAATACATTACGAGACACCTATAGAATTTTCTGGTACTAGCGGCCACTACTAGAGCCTTGCATTATTTTAGTGCTTTTTTTAGTGCTTTTTTGCCTAATCAAACGTTTATATTATTAGGATAAACACGTTATATATAAAAGTGAAATCACAGTATTCTAGAACTATATGATTTCTAGTTAATTCAAAAAAATAAGAGCCTACACTTTCGGTGATTAGGAGTCATTAACTTTCAGTGATTGTCTATAGTATATCATATATATACTATATATGGAATAGGGTTATATCAAGACCTCCTATAACCTCGGGGTTATAGGAGGTCTTGACTATAGTCTATAGACTATATATATATGCAGGCGAGTATAGGCTATGTGTAGAATCTGGAGAGGCGCGTTTACAGTATTAAGTGTTTAGGTATGAATGTAGTCATTACATGTATCAGTAGAATAGTAACATATTCAGTAGGTATCATATGTTCGGATAGTGTAATTAATAAATGATTAGACACGGGTATTCTACTTAATCGTGATTATTAATCTTATCGGCATTGTTAGCACGATAGCAATGTTAATAATACATGTACTTGTTATTACATTTATTTATTGTTTTTTATATATTATTGTCAAACTATATATAGTTTCAAACTATAGTTTGACTTTCTAAAGTTGACTAAAGTTAACTATAGTTGACTTGTCTGAAATTCTTATATATAAGAATTTTATAATTGAATGATGATGATGAAATATGGTTTATTAGGCACCGTTACAAAGTGATGACACTCCTCGTAAATGCAATAATTGAATTAGTGTTTAAATAAAATTATCATCATCATCAACATCAAGTGATAACACACGTGATATAGTTGTTGTGTGTCACGTGAACAATTCGATATGGTTTACACATGTTGTATACAAGTTCATAAACGGACATGGGTATATAGAAGGGATACCATACGTAGGGTTGCCGACATTATAAGGCGGCGTGTCTACCATCTTAAAATAGTCTGGTACGGAATGTATGCCACTATTTGGTATTGCATTCCGAATAGTCACGCATATTCGTTATATAAATGTATATAAAATATCTGTTGATCTTCCATGCTGCAACAAACAAAAATTCAGCTTCTAAAACCATACGAATATATATATATATATATATATATACCTATAGGTTTATAGATATATCTACATATATAAACCCACATGTAAAGCTCCCCTACTTAACTAGGTCGAACGGAAGCCGAACGTTTCCCTAACGAGGAAGCCCCGGAAACCCTCAAACGGAACCAGCGCATCTCGATGGAGCGCGTGCGCAGTAGTCAGAAGTTCTACCAGATGAGGAGACTGCTGACGGACATCATGTCCTCCGTGGAGAAGAAGAAAACCTCTCGAAATGTGGTTAGTCGCGCTATTCGTTATTACGTCACTAACGACACGTCGTAATATGACGTAACAAGTAGGGTTTTCCGTGTAATTATTAAATATTGTATGCAATATTATAGTTAATATATTATATTATATGTTAGTATATATATATAATATATATTATATATGTATATATATATATATATATATATATATATATATATATATATATATATTTAACATAACTATAATTAAACATTTTACTTACACTATATCTATAACTAGTATATAGTTATAATTATAATTATCGTTATTTTCATGTATATTGAATATATACACTATTATTATTATTATTATTGAAAAAATGTCAATCTAAATAATAACTATATACATTTAAACAAATAAATAGATCATGCTATTGTATATAACGACAATATAGCTCCCTCCAGTAGTCTCTGATTAAGATAGTGAACCGTATAGGTGACCTATAATAGGTCGTATATTAGTTAAATTTGTCATAATTAATTATAATTAGTAGTAATCAGTTATACTTTGTTATACTTAGTTATAATATATTATTTTAATTATATATAATTAACTATAGTTATAGTTAACCGCATTATTAAATGTATATATTCAATATGCATGAAAATTATTATAATTATAATTATAGTTATATATATATAATATATATATATATATATATATATATATATATATATATATGGTTAACCTAACTATAATTAAATATTTTACTTAAACTATACGTGTATCTATAATTATTAGAATACCTATAGGTATACATATATATATATATATATATATATATATATATATATATATAACTCATATATATATATATATATATAACTAATGACAATACCGTTACCATCAGACAACTCAGACGAAGATAGTGAACCGACTCGGCCCCGTGATGAGGTACGCGGTCAACGAGATGAACAGCCTGTTACGCCACCTGTCGGACGTACATCTAAATATAGAACCGCCTCAACAGTACGACGTTCTCTGCTCGGTGGTCAGCGACATCGTGGGCGTAACCGTGTCCGCCGTACCGGATATGGCCGCGTACTGCGGTCAAGCCGTGGCGGACGAGTTCGCCGCCGTCCGCGCGGACGTCCGCGCCGTGATGAACTCCAACCGAATGGCCAAGTTCAATAGTCTACATATGTTGGACGACGGAAGCGTTCCTCGGCTGCCGGACGAACGTGATTTGGAGGCCCTCGGTTATGGGCGAAGTCTGCCATCTAGTAAGGTTACTGTGCGGTGTGCACGTGTGTGCGCATGTGGGTGTGTGCGTAAGTGTGGATGTGGGTATGTGTGGGTGCGTGTCTGTGCATAGCAGTGGGTGTGTGCTTGTTTGTGCGTAGGTATGAGTTGGGTCACACTATATTATATATATATATATATATATATATTAAATCATTATATATTTACCTATTGAAATATTATTGTAAACATACATTTTTAGAGACTGGAATTACAAAAGTGTGAATCTAAAGCCGTCATGCGTGAGGTATATAAACACATTAAAATCTAATCAGTATATATAAATATAGTATATAGTATACATTATATATAATATATAAATATATCATATAATATATAGTATGTAGTACATACATACTATGTACATAATAATATATAATTATATCATATATAAATATATCCATATATATATATATATATATATATATATATATATATATATATATATATATATATATGTAAGTGTATGGATATATTTATATATATATATATATATATATATATATATATATATATATATATATATATATATATATATATATATATATATATATATATATATATATATATATATATATATATATATATATATATATATATATATATATATATATATATAATACATGTATTTTAGGTAATAAAGAAAAAACCGACAGGGAAATCTATGGCATTAGTTAGTATATATATATATATATATATATATATATGTATATATATATATATATATATATATATATATATATATATATATATATATTCGTGTGTGTGTTTGTGTATGCGTGTATATAATATAGTTTATTATTAGTATTCATACATGTATATAAATGCATTTATTTACCGAAGAATATAACAATGTATATTTTGAGTATTACAATTCCCGTTACTTCTATTCACGCATACATACATACATACTCATGACTTCATACGTGTTCGCAGCGAGACATGAAATCTAAGCCGGGCTTCATTAAGACGACGCTCACCTCGGAAGTTAAACACGTCGAGGAGATGTTCGTACACCCGCGCACACACAACACACACCTGTATTTACATTAATGACATACTGTATGCCATGTATATTATTATTACATTATTATCGTATTACTATTATTTTATTATTATTTTCTTCCCGCACGAGCGAATTCTATTTTAGTGAAAATAAACCGAATATCATCATCATCTTCATCATCATACTTTATACTGTATATATATATATATATATATATATATACATCTATTAATATTGTATAGATCGGACAAGACTTGGGATGGAAACACCCACAGCGTATCTCGAGTGATCACTCAAACTCCCGTCTCCAATAGATTGGGACTAGGACTAATACCCTCTAAGGTTAATACGGTGTAGGTTACTACGGCCTAGGTTAATAGGGCTTTGTTAATAGGTCTTTGTTAATAGGGTGTATGTTAATAGGGTACACAATTATATTACACAATCAACGACTCTACAGCATAGACATAATATATAATATACATTTATATAGTAGTATATTATATTTATATATATATATATATATATATATATAATAGCTTATAATATATATATATATATATATATATATAGTTAAGATATACTATTTATTGAGAATATATAATTATATTCCATTATATTTATTATCTATTTGATATTATTTAAAACAATTCTATGTTAAATATGTAAACACACACATACACACACACATATATATATATAAGTATACTAGTGTGCGTATGTGTGTGAGAGATATAGTGTGTCTTATAGAGAAAATATATTTACATTTTAAAATAGTAAAACTGAACACTACAATTAAGTATGATACGAATACATTACACAAATACGCCCCGCCCACGATTCAGACGGTGTCGCCCCCTGCCTCCAAGAAAAGCTCCAGTGTGAACGTCGCCACTACTACTAGCGCCACCGCGGTGAAAGAAGACGACAATAACCGCTTGACCGTGAAGAAGTTTACCGTATTCGACAGACTCTCCAAACCGAAACAAGTTACGCGATGCGTTACTAAGAAGTCAGAGGTTATAATATATGCGTATATATACACACACTTGGGTCACAAAATGGGTCTTAACATATTATTTATAAGTGATCTTATATGATTGTGTATAAATAAATGATCGGCTCTCTTTAAAACCATGGATGCCTTAACATGAGAGCGGCTTCGAAGGGACATTAGAGCCATATGGTTATAAGTGAAAACTTCATCTAAGTTACTGGATAGGATGAAAGGACACCATCAAATAATAAAAATAACAATAACAATAACAATATATATACTATTTCATATTATCGTACATTATATCTAATTCTAGATATCATTTATTTTCTGTTTTAAGATAGATATTGTATTGCCAATCTGAAAAACCAAAAGTAACCCAGATACACTATATATTTATCTACCAATACATTCACGTCTACACTTTCTATAGATCTATAAATAACACAGTCAACGAGTTGTTATACATATTAACTATTAAAGCATCTCAGGTTTATACTGTGTATACGCACTGGTAATAATAACCGTTATCAATATACCAAACTCAAATGTGGTATGTATACATTTACTTGAATTAAGGGAGTAGGAATGTTATTTTCGTTTGGTAGGGGAGGGGTTTTTTTAACATTTTAATATAGTCTATAAACGTATAATTTATAAATACCTCATTGACACCGATGTATACTAAACACACATATATATATAAACAATAGTGTAGGGGTGCCCCTACCTGGATATTGCTGCCCTACCACCCCCTATTGTTTTATACTTTATCTAAGTACTTATTTTCAAGTTGATCTTTCAAATTATTTAACCACAATGACCTATTATTGTCTATCCCGCTTCTATGTACTCTTTATATAATCATATATCCTAAATATGTTGTCTTCCTCACGACACTTCACAGGACACGTATACTATAGGTGTTTTATATTCTTGTATAATAATAATATATAGTTTATTAAACAAACAAAAAATAAATAAACAAAAATAATTATTAGAAAATATATTAATTGATACTCAAAACGAGATGGTACAAAAATTAACATTGGGTTACAATTAATAAAAAAACGCCTTGGTTTATGCATGCCAACATATATATATATATATATATATATATATATATATATATATGAAATATACAATATAAGTAACAACTAATATCTATGTTATTTAACGACGTCATAATATACTACGCGGACGAACTAACCCAACAACACCAACAACAACAGGACAAACCGATGTGGGCTAACCCGAATTCCATTTCGGCGGCCATTAAGAAATCTAGCGATCAGTCGCCGGAATCAACGACCTCGCCAGCCGATGAAGAAAACTCACAACCAATCGAGAGCGATCCAATAACGTTCCTGGAGCTGGGCGGAGGTGATATAACCGAATCGGTTAGCTGCACGGAATAGGCGTGTTCGCAGCGTGTATATACACGTGGTCTGTATCTGACCTATATACTGGACACCGGCGACATTGATGAAATACCAATTAGGTCATACCTAAGTTTTTCAATAAATATTCAAATGTGTCAATAATTATTATTTATTTACATAAATATATATATATATATATATATATATATTAAATATTTCAATTTATATATACTTTAATATATATATATATATATATATATATATATATATATATTATAATTTTGTATTTCGGTGGAGTCCTTGCACCCCTCCACGAAGTTATTTACAAAGCTGAGTTTGATTTTTAAATTTTCGATTCAGAAAAATAAGGGTTACCGAAATTTAATAAAAAAGTTATTGTCATTCTTGTCATATATGACATGTATACCTAGGTAACTACAAATATAGCCTTGATCATTGAATATGTATATCCCAGAATATTTAATATATAATATATGGATATATGAAGTATATTATATTCAGAATATTTGAGTAGATTTACAGATTTTAAGCTACTAGCTTATATTAAGAATATTTATTATAAGAATCCTTATAATAAAAATATCCAATATTAATGATATAATAATAATAATAATAATATAAAAAAATATAATAATAACGAGTATGTAATACTAGAATATTCTAGTATTATTATATATTCTAGTATTAATATATATATTAATATCGCGAATGTTGAACAGTGATCACATGATCAAGTACACACTTAACTGGCGGTAATCAGCTATAACAGTATTCGTGTCGTTTCCGTGAGAATAATTAAAATTGTATTTTAAGAATTTGTATTACTTATTAAAAATGTATTATTAATTAATTAATTAATGTGTGTAAACAAAACATGTTAACAAATTGTATTACTATAAATAAATAAATACGTAGATAAAGGTAATAATTTAAATATTTTTGAATAGTATCAATAACTGGGCCCCGCTATGGAATACATACCCTCTATATATAGAGGTATACATAACCATATTTTAGTGCATAATTAAGCATGTATAATCATCATCATATAAATGGCTGACCCATCATATAAATGCTTATTATATACATCATTATATATTAAATATAAATAACTTGCAAATGCCGGGAAATACCGGGATTCCATCTATAAAGTCTATCACCTGAAAACGCCGATCCTCTTTAGAACTGCCATTTTTAGGGTATTTTGTAGGCAATTGTTCACCATCACCATTTTTGACCATACAAAATCAGATTTGTTCATAATCAATTACATACTGATTCTATTTAATTATTATAAATCATTATTTAGATGTAGATGTATTTCTATAGATTGTTTTCATATAAACTTGAAAACAAAATAATTATTTTTGGAATTTGCCTCTCCACCTTCAACTCCTTAACAGCACCACTGATCTCTAGTACAATAAGTGATGAATAGGTCATTATCGTCAATCATGATATCGATCATCGTAATGATGATGTCGTTTTGATTGGTAGATAGTTAGAAAATGATCGCGATCCAATATAATAAAATGATCAAGTAGAAGATCGACGATAGCATTACCGGGCACATAGAACTTTATAGAATATAAATCATTTAATACATATATATATTAATTAATTTGGTTTACAAAGTATATACCTATAACATTATATAGGGCTTGTAGTTATATATATATATATATATATATATAACTGCCTGTGTGACTCAGTTGGCTAATCTGTCAGACACTCAAGCAGTAGGATGCGGATTCAAGCCCCATCCGGAAAATTAAAATACGTATTAAAATAATATTTAGAAGTTATCTTATATAATTGTGTATACATAAATGATCGGCTCTAGTTAAAACCAGGCATGTCTTACCATGAGAGCGGTTTCGAAAGGATATTATAGCCATGTGGTTATAAATGAAAACGTCATCTAATTTACTGTAAGCGATGAAAGGACTCCACTAAATAACAATAACAATAATAATAACAATATACATAATTTAATAATGTATAGTTAATCATCGGACATCTTGGAAATTGAAGCTGAAAGGAACGCGATGAACTATGACACCGAGTAACAACACACGCCCACTTAAATACATCCTATATCGTTAATGTTTATATTCTTTTTAAGTCGTGTTATATATTATGACATATCAATACATAGGCTGTACTTATTAGTCGTAAGGCTGTCATTACTTTATCAATACTATAGAATTGCCTGTAGGCAGACGCTAATAATAGTTCGTTAATAATATATAATCTTTTAATTAATTATGTAAATATATAAACATGTAAGAAATAATCACCGATAAATGTATATATATATATATATATATATATATATATATATAATAACAATAATGATTAGATTAGTTAGACACTTACATAATAGTAGAATCAATTATCTAAAGTGTAATCAAATAATAATATTAAACACATTACTTACAATTAAAGATGTTTCTTCAATCTTTTTCGGAAGATAGACATTGAAGGAACACTTCTCATTAACATAGGTAGGTTATTCCACATCTTGTCAGCGACATCCTGATATTATACATCTACGAATAACTCGGTTAATTTTTTAAAATTATATATTAGAGCTCCAATTAAGATAATATTACCATCTAATCTCGATAGAACTAATCTTTCAATAAGTCGAATAGTAGATTTTATTGATAAATATTTACGAATGATATTTATATTATATAAATTATAAATAGCTGATTTACATATATATGATACATTATCTGACTGCGATAAAGTACACGAAACAAATATTCCAAGGAATTTAATTTTAGATGAGAGAATAATTAAGGGGTATAAAATATAATATCAGGGAAAACTAAATTAGAAAGAGAAATATGTTAGAGCATAGTTTTAATAATGTATAAGTACATTATTATTTAAAAGCCATTTACGAATATTATTTGCACAATAAATTAATTTATCGTGATGCATCGTAAGTTTGAATACCACGAGCATATATATGATATTTCACATTTGGTGTTTGTTCAATATAATCATGAATATTATCAGAATATGTTCTTTGATAAGTAGAATTAAAATTTTAATATTTAATATTTTTAAAGCATCTCCACTTATACCTATTAGTGATAGCCTATTGATAATTATATCATGGGATATACTATCAAATGCAGATGAAATGTCAAGTTTTAATAATCAAATACAGCTATGTTTATCCAAAGATAAATAAATATCATGAATATTAGCGAGTAAAGCAGTTTTAGTATTATGTCCCTTCTTGTATGCACTTTGGTATATATCAAACATATTATTATTATTTATAAAATTAATGAGTTGCTTGGATATATTTTTGTAGACAATTTTACCTATAACTGGAAGCATGGATATATGTCTAAAATTGGTAACATCATTAAAGTCAAGGCATGGTATTTTATGATTGGGCATATCAAATATGATTTTAAGAATTTATGAATTTCACAGTTATTTAGTTAAGTAATTATAATCGTTAAGAAGAGAGAAGTAATATTATATACCTTCTTAACGACAGGACAGAGGAAGAGGATGGTGACAACAACTTAATTACATAATTATAAATATCAACAATTGAAGGAGGGATACAGGTATCAAATGAAGAAGAGGCCGTATACACTGTTAACAATACACGATTGAATCAAGGAAATATAAAGGTTGAATGCTCTATTTACTCTATTTTCTCTATTTTATTCAACCTTTGTAAAAGGTTGAGTCAACAATATACTCTCCATTCAACCTTTTTATTAAAAAGTTGAACGAATGTGATTATAGCCTATAGGCTATACTTAATAAATAAAGTTACTATTTTAAAATCATAAATTATTTAAGTATCTATGGGTTTTTAAAATAAGAATTATTTAATTTACGTGTCAACTTATGTGACAACAATCATAATTAGGTATATTGATAATTAAGATAATGTTATAATGATTAATCATTATTGAACATTATTGAAATATTTTATTTAATAATAAAAATATTATTATTGTTAAATACCATTATTATATTATTATATGTAATGGTTCTACAAATGGAATTATAAAAAGTTGAATGGGAGTAATTATAAAAGGTTGAATTTTATTAGTTATAAAATTTTGATCTGATTTAATTATAAAATGTTGAATGGGAGTAATTATAAAAGGTTGAATTACATCTACAAATTAGGTTGAAATACACTGCACCATTCAATCTTTAACAGGTTAACTGAATTATAAATTGAAATCTATTAATAATAATTAAATAATAAATTAAAGTTAATTGTATTTAAACATAGTGACCACATATTCCGTTTTTATGTTGTATAGTAATAATAATATTATTCCTTATTATTAAGTTTAATTTTACTTTGTGTTGTTTTGAGTGCTGCGCATGCGTCATAGTAATCATGTACGGTTACCATGGTTACAAAGTATGGAATTTACGAAATCGGTATTTTTAGTGATATTTAAATATCTAGAATATTTAAGTTTTACATATCGCTAATAACACATACGGATTAACACTATCACGTGATGTCTATAGTACACGGTTCGCATATAGGTATACCTATAGGCACATATAGGTATACATAGACATGTATATACCTCTATAGAGGAAACATGTGCATCTACGTCTATTCTAGTGATGTACTACATCGATTGTACGGACAGCTGCAGTCTCTACTAGGTATACCCTACAGGGCCTACCTCAACTAAAACTCGATATCACGTACTGAAGTAGTCGACAGCAGACACCCGCAGAGGCTCCAAGACACGACGTCATCGATTATTTAAACAACACCGTATATATAATAATGATAATAATTATGATAATGATATGTTTTAGAAGATTTTTTGTTTATTTTGTTTATTGTTTTCTTGCTAATCGTATTGGTATTCTTATTTCTCCTATAGAGGGTTTCATATTTCTATCGATGTCGCCCATTACTTTATATATATATATATATATATATATATATATACATATATATATATATGTGTGTGTATGTATGTATGTATGTATGTATGTGAGTGTGTATTTTTAAATAATACTATATCAATAATAATACGTATAAAAAGAATGTGAAATCATCGAAATGTAGTGACGTATATTAGTTATTTTGTAACTATATTTCTAACATTAATTGTTATGTAAATTATATAATATATGTAACTCTATAATATATACTACATTTATGAATATAATAGTAATACTAATTTTTTTAAATATAGTTTAATGTACCTCGGTACATTTTGAAGATTATAAATAACGTAATTTAATTTTAACATTACCATTAAGTATACTATCAAATATGCCATATAATTATATTATATTCGAAGTAACTATTCGAATAAATAACTATATAAAATTATATTTACATACACAAACATTACATAATAATGCTTAAAATCAATGGCGTCGAAATGTACCGGAAGTAGATATTATATACAAATATAATAATAATAATAATAATTATATAGTGTGTAACTTAGCTGAACATAGATTCTTCGATATGGTAATAACCATATATGGTAAAAAGATACACGAGTACGTTATATATATATATATATATATATATATATATATATATATATATATATATATATATATAAATATCGTTATATGAATATCGATGTATTTATTATAACCATATCATACATTTCATCTCGTAAACATTAATCGTGCCCGTATAATTAATTATAGTATCCGCGGATACATCGTAAACGTCGACCTTGTTCTACATTAAGAGCACGTGACTCCTCGAGACCGGATACCTCAGCACCGACTTAGAGCGGTAGTGGTCAGTACGATCTCTTGACCGGTCTTCCGTTGAGAGGCTGAACCACCCGGAAGTTGTCCACCGAGTAGTATCCGTACCGATCTCTAATCAAGCGGAACGCTCTCATCTGTAGGTATTGTACAATCACGTTAGCATTTGGTTGACTGAGAGTACGTTTAAACGTTTAAACAATCATACCAACGTACCGAAGTACCATAGTACCAAGTTAACAAGCTTTTTCGTAACGTATCAACACACCAACGTACCGAAGTACCATAGTACAAACGTACCACCGTACCAATGTACCATAGTACCATATTTCTATAGAACCATAATATCATCTGCATTTACATGTATAAGCATACATATGGGACGTTTGTACTATGGTACGTTACACAAAATGCTTGCTTACTTGGTACTATAGTATATACATATATGGTACGTTGGTAGGTTGGTATGTTACATAATCGCACACTAAATATGCACTAGAATTACATATTTTAGGAAACTATCATATAACACTCCCTATCTACATATACGTGATTAATATTCATACGTCCCGCTGCAAGAATTAGTATCGAAATCACTGAAATAGATATCGATCAACGCTCTATTACATCACGTGCAATATCTATCTATCTATATAAATTAACTTTTACACGTCACGTAAATATGTATATCATTTAAAACCAACAAATGTCGTAAAACATAGAGTACCATATCAATGGATAACTGGATAATACGTATTTCCTTATTTATTTGTTATATATTAGTAATGAACGCGTAGTTTTCATCATATAAATAATAATTTAAAATATATTATTTATATTTTAAAAGACAAATAGTTCAGAAAAGTTGACCTATATAGGTGGCGCTGTTCATTTGTGTACCTTTTTTTGTAACATTTGTGTTCCTAAATATTAGAATCGTACACGATCATAGCGATAAGCCATAGTGTAGAGTTTATGCTTTTTAATTGGATGGATATATTATATAGCCATGTTTTAAGTTCATATCCTATAGGATATATATATATATATATATATATATATATATATATCTATATATATGTGTTAAATGTTGTCATGGTTGAAATTGACAATCCGAGAATATCTTCCGAGCTGATATTTAATATGGATTGTATGCAGGGTGTGGCTAGTATGCGGGGGCGTGGCTTGTATGCTATCATATAGCCACATATATCTAATGGGCGAAGTCTTAATATATAAATATATAACGTCTTTGCATATAGCCATCGGTAGTGTAATGGCACCGTTATTAGGTATACTGATTATTGTATACAATATATTTATACCATCTATAAATGTTATAACACTTCTGATCTCTATGTGTACGGGAAAGTGGACACCTAATACGGACACTTTAATAATACATGGTCTTACTATTTTATGACTCAGTATTCGTATTCAAAAATTACCATATATTTATATTATAAGATTATATAGATATTATTGTTATTTTAACTTTTTATTATATGGATAACAGGTGGTCCGTATTCGGTACCCGAGTAGATGTTCGAATACGGTCAGTGTCCGTCAGACACCATATATACCAGTAGAACATATATGTATAATATAGTATACTATTGTATACTAACATATTATTGATAAACCGATCTGACACATTACTTATAATTAATTGTACGAATAATTTAATATCATTAATTAGTAATTAGTAATTCATTATTTATATTTTTATCATTTTATTAATTAATAATTACCAGTGTATCATCTAAATAATAAGTGGGACACGTATTAATAAAGTTACGGTATTAATATTGTTACGCAATCTATTGTTATGAAAATTAAAATAATTCATACGCTGCGTACTGATTGGTTATTATAGGATGTCCATATTAAGACATCAATATTGTCCGTATTATGGATTTATATGATATATAAATATATGCTTATAACTTAATTCATGTTTGATAACAAATATAGTAATTATACATATAATGCTTAGAATGCTTAGGTTATTAATAATATATTATTATATTTTATATTAATACATTTGTATATGCTTGAGAAGGTTTTGAGTTGAACTTTTTTTTCATACATTTAAAAACATAACAACAACATCAGTTTATTAGACATTATAATTTTAAATAATTAAAAAATAAAAAATAATAATATATAATATTTATATAATTATGAATAATGTATTCATTAAACATTTTTTTTGGTAGGATGTATGGTTTCTGAGATACCGAGAGCGTCCGTATTCGGATACTCCCTTACGTCATATTTTATATATATATATTACATAGATTTATTTACAACGAATATCACTTATATATAGACAAATATATTTAATTCAATAAATTGTAAAGTAATAACAATAGATCAACAATATATCGACATACGTGCTGCTGTTACATCGTGACCAATACTTCAAGTGATTAACATAACTACATCGATAAACACGTGATGATTGTGGGCGTTTTTATACGATAAATAAAATCGTCACAAATCCTCGTCTGCGAATATGTTCTCACCTCGGCTGCGAATCTACGACCCCAGTTAACAGTAACAGTCTCATAATAGCAACATAATATCATAATTAATAGTCTCACATGTTTACATTGTTCTATTATGCTGCTATTATGTTGCCATTAAAAGTCTATTATACTGATATTAATTTAGAATCCTATTCGCTATTCTATTACGTTGCTATTATGAGGCTATTATGAGGCTATTACTGCTAGCCGGGACCACCTTTACGCCGTAAAGCGTGACGACATGTACGGTAATTTATCGTGTAGATATTTGCCGTGTGAACACGTCCTTACCATATAACTAGAAAGCACTTACATTTCTCACTATATATAGCTCCATGGCCCTTACTCACAAATATAAGATATATACCTACTTATAATATACATGATTGCATAAGATCTCGTATATATATATATATATATATATATATATATATATATATATATATATATATATTTATGATAATAAATGTATTAATATCTCTATAAACCTGTTTGATCGAGATGAAGTTAGGATTATCCATAACGGTCCACATCACAGATTGTTCACATCCGGGCGTGGTTAACGACCCGTTGTAGCGAAAGTAATTGTAGTGGTTTCTGGGTAATAAAGTTTCTATTTTTATTTCTTTAATGCCGACCTTTTCCCCTATTTGTAAATCATATAAATATATTGTATAGGATATTTATTACATAATTAGTTATCGAGTATAAACTTTAAAGTATTATAAATATACATTGTATCTATAATATAATAAAATAATATCAGATTCAGTTGATGACCGAGATCAAAAACCCAGGTATGGTATAGAAGTTATATTGAACTTATCGAGATACCAACCTGCTCTTGGTAATGAGAGAATTAATACAAAATGAATACATACAAAATGAATAAATATAAATAAATATTTTACAATTCTATATTGTTCATTCGTGTTCTGTCTCATAAAAAAGCAATACAATAAAATGAAATATATCTCTCAATACCAAGAAATCATCATGTATATAACAATAAAATATAATAAAAATATATAATAAAATATTTAAAAATGTAAAAAGATACTAAAATAATAAATAAGTTAAACTATAAAAATCAAAGAAAACTAAAGACCAAAGGCTACAGAGATACAAAATATGTATACAATACGAACAATTTAAAAGAGCTAAAAAGAAGAACACATTATCATGTAAATAAAATAACAAACAATACAGATAAGGTGTAAGTAAATATAACTATTTAAAAGCATGTTTTTAATATGTATTGTAAAAGTATTCAAATTCGTCAAAGATGATATGGTTGTATTTAAAGAATTCCATAAATATGCGCCTTTGTAACGAATACTAAATTTATCATGATCAAATCTTATTTTTGGTATAAAGAATGTTCTATTTAACCTAAAAGTATATAAAGAGCAATTATAGGTAAATAACTTACAAATTGAACTATGCAAATAATGCTTGTTATATATTCTAAACATATAAATGGATATATTTATTATATCTTTAAATTTAAGAATGCTATGTCTTAAAAAAATGCTATGTCTTAAAAAAATGTAATCAATATTGGTTTTGTTATCAAGTTTATATATTGCTCTCATACATTTATTTTGTAAAATTTGAATATATTTTATATTGCTATGGTAAGTACTTCCCCATATAATAGAACAATAATTAATATGACTATGAAAAAAAGAAAAATATAGCATAACTAAAGTATTAATATTAAATTTATATTTATATCTATGTAGTAAACTAAGTCCATAGTAAAGTTTATTTTTAATATTATTTATTTGCATTTTCCAATTACGATTTTCGTCAATTAAAATGCCTAAGAATTTAAAATTAGTTGATTGTTTTATGGCTATATTATTTATTTTGATGTTAAATTTATGTTTAACTCTTGTGCGATGGAATACAATTAATTTTGTTTTATCAATATTAAGAACTAGCTTATTACCACAAAGCCAGTCACATATTAAAACTAAAGTAGCATTTATTTCATTTTCTAGATCATATAAATTATGAGACTTAAATGTTAAAGTTGTGTCGTCAGCAAAAATAGTAAAATTGCATTTATTAATTATATTAGGTAAATCATGTATGTACATTACAAATAATACTGGTCCCAAAACTGAACCTTGTACACCACATTTAATCGGAAGTATTTTCGAATTGGTATTATTATATCTTACGTATTGATACCTGTTTGTCAAATAGCTTTTTAATAATGACAAAGTGATACCTCTGAAACCATATATATATAATTTGTTTAATAAAATTTCATAATTAATAGTGTCGAAAGCCTTTTTTAAATCAATCGATATTGTGGATATGAATAATTTGTAATTTATATTCAAGTAATCGATATAATTTATCAAAGCATCACATGTTGATATAGATTTTTGAAATCCAAATTGAGAATTGTTTATTAAAGAATTTTTATCTAAAAATGAAAACATTCTTACTTTTAAAAAAATTTCAAAATTTTTTGAGAATTGTGATGTCAATTATATTGGCATATAATTCGAGCAATCATTTTTATTTCCTTTTTTTATATAACATTATAACTTTAGATGTTTTTAGTACATCAGGGTAAACACCATTTTCAATGCATTTATTAAATAAAATTGATAAAATATTAATAATCTAGATAGATAGATAGATAGATAGATATAGTTTAATGGAATAATTTAATGACGTTCTTTTTTTCATTTAGTATTATTATTATATGGCTTCAAAATAAGACCTTGGTATTTTCAGGTTGTTATATATGAATTTTATATACACAATGTACACAATGTACACAATATATACAAGTCTAAATGATTAACCAGCTTATATACTAATAGTTGAAAGCGTTTTTCTTTAATAATTTTTAATTTTCGTTTTAACATTATTTAATTAAACATATACACGTATTAACATATTGTATACTTACAATGCAGATAATAATGTAACGATAATTACGAATAATAAAAATAAATATTAAATAAAAATAAATACATTTATAAAAGAAACTAAAATAATGTATCGTATGCATTATATAATACATTATCATTAATATCGCTAAATAATTTTAAATTTTCTAAATAATTGTAATACTACAGTATTATAATACACACTTATTTTCAAATAAATTATTTATGTTTTTCTTTTATATATTTATATAATCTATATATATTTTTTTCGGACAATGGTTAGTTAATAACCAGAGCCAATTATCCCATTTATTAGCGAAAACATATTAATAAAAATATGACGAAGTAGGCAAGGGAGAGGCCAGGTAATTAAGGATTTTACAATAATCCATTGCAGCAGTATTTGCGATAAATATTTAGACTGCCTGTCATGACACGAATACTGAGTAGCGTAATATCATGCTTCCTCAGGCCTAACGAATATAGGTCTTTAGACGTTAGGGATGAGGGTATACCACGCCAGTTCCAACAAGAGGCACTTAGTTTAGCCTGCTTTGCACCAGTAAGTTGTTTTGCGTAGGAGAGTATTTCAGGTTTGTTATAGTAGTCAGTTTTATATCGGTAATTAGTATCGGTATCTATTGTATCAGTTGAGATTTGCGTATCTATAATATAAACAATGTCATTTCGGTAAGCCAGTAAGTCAGGTTTGCGTAAGCCAAGTTGTGTTCGTATGTGTGGTTCCAGTATAAGATATTCCAGTATATATATATATATATATATATATATATTTATATATATATGGGAGACAAAAATATAAATATTCAATATTATTTTCTACTTATAAGCCCGTTAGGAGGACAAAGCACACACATATAATGGAAGATTAAGATAATAAACAAGATAAAAATAAAAAAGTATCCTAATAAATTATTAAAATGTTGATGATTACTATTATATCTCTATTTCCCTCCTTCTCTATCTTTTAATGTACACATATTATCATGTTAGTAATTCTGTTACAAACCTACACGTTTTACTAGTCCTAGTTTGTCCGTTATTTTGTTTAGATTTCTGTTATCTGTTTTGGATACCTGATATATTGAATAACAATATAACATATATATAACATGTATATATATATATATATGTATTAATAGCTACTAATATCATTCATAATTACGAATACACTAAACTATAAGGATATATATTCAATATAGGCGTTACAACTTTTATAATATATTTATATAAATTTATATTGTATTGATACATTTAGGAAATATGATTGTTGTTAATCAAATCAGATGCAGTGCATTATTAGAGGTTATTACCTGAAAGAAAACCGAAACGACCGCTATAGAATCTAGCTTCCCGATAGCACCCTTTAGCGACTCGAATCTCTCGGCGTCGTAACTTATGATCTGCATCTGATCGACATCACGTGATATTAACATGGCGACATCACGTGGCATTACTACGGCGACATCACGTGGCATTGACATTGACATCATGTGATATTAACATTGACAGCACGTGTCATTAACAAGGCTATATATAACGTGCCATTAACATCACGTGAAATTGACATTGAAATCACGTGACACTAACATCGAAATCACGTGACATTAACATTGAAATCACGTGACATTAACATTAACAT
Source organism: Osedax fenrisi (assembly GCA_964019155.1). Taxonomy (NCBI): domain Eukaryota; kingdom Metazoa; phylum Annelida; class Polychaeta; order Sabellida; family Siboglinidae; genus Osedax; species Osedax fenrisi. The sequence goes on along the minus strand of OZ025246.1, from coordinate 10,829,207 downwards.
CGCGTGATATTAACATGGCGACATCTAGCGGCAATCTCCCGAATACGTATGACTTACGTCGTACGTCATACGCGTATTACATATGTATTCGAATAGTTATCATATATTGTCATGGTTTTAATATCTATGTGGTAAAACTTTGAATGGAAATTACAACTAATATTTACCCTGCCGAGCAAGCTCGACCTGGTAAGGTAAGGTAAGGTATTTATTATGAAAATTGATATAAATTAATAATTATATTATTTAAATACATATTTTAATTATCTTCTATTACTATATATATATGTGTGTGTGTGTGGTATATAAGGCATACCTCCATAGGAAATGTCCTACCGTTCTTAAGATGTTCGCTACCCGTGCCGTCGTCGTAGCCCCAGTGGAACTGTAGCGACGATACCCTGTAGTCGGCGGCCATCTTGTTTGCAGCGACTGCCTTCAGCGTGACACGAGAGTTTACGTTCACTATTACTAGCATGTTAGAATATTTGTAAACGTTGTGTTATGTGTTATTTGTACTGATATACGTTTTATATACAGAGATATATATATATATATATATATATATATATATATATATTTATATATATATATATATATATATATATATATATATATATCTATCTATCTATCTATATATAACTGTCTGTATGGATCAGTTTGCTAAGGCAATATAAAAACAAGAAGTAGGACGCGTGTTCTAGCCCCGTCCGGACCATTAAAATAGGTCTTAACGTAATATTTAGAAGTGATACTATATAATTATGTATACATAAATTATCGGCATTCATTAAAACCACGGATGCCTTAACACGATAGCGACTTCGAAGATACATTAGAGCTATGTGGTTATAAGTGAAAACTTCATCTAAGTTCCAAGACTCCATTACAATAAATAATAATAACATTACTATACACATATATATATATATATATGGGTGTATATTTATATATTAATATAATCTATATTTATCTATACTTATAATTGTAGATAATTATAGATAGTTTAAACTACATTATCACTGTAGTATTAATCCATATTATTAATATTCGAAATGTAAAAATAGAAAAGTATACCTATATATATATATGAAAATGTATTTTTAAATATTAAATTATATAAAATTCGAATATTTACATATGTATAATATTTACAAAACCCGTATAATTTTTATTTACATAATATAATACATTGCACATATATTTACCAATGTAACCCTTAAATAATGAAGTAATTAATTTAATATATACTATATATATAAATACAAAAATACGCTTAACCTACCTAATATATTTACAAACTTCTGTACGACAACTAAGAAACTCCAACTCTATAGAGTTATAAGAACCTTACGTTATATACTAGCAACAGAAAACAAATTGTGTATATATATTTAATACAATTGTTAACAATATATATATATATATATATATATATATACATATATTTATATATATATATATTGTTACAAATTATTTATTTTGGTGGAGTTCTTTCATCCCATACATATAGAGACATATGATTACTCATGCTTTACCTATATATATATATATATATATATATATATATATATATATATATATATATATATATATATATATATTATAGACATATATGGCTATAATGTCCCTGAAGGAACGCTGGGGAATGCGCATGCGAAACATGCTGTTAACTAGAGCAGATTATTTATGTATACACAATCATATAATATAACTTATAAGTAATATTTGAATGCCTATTTTAATGTTCCGGACGAGGCCTGAATCAGTTTTAAGTCCTACTTATTATGTGTGGTCATGATTCCTTATAAGGTTATAGCCAACTAAGCCAAACAGCAATTATATATATATATATATATATTGATTGATGATAAGGTTTATTAACACTTATCATAGGTGTGGCCACCCATCGTAGGTGCATATTACAATATAAAACGAAAACAATTAATAAAATAGATAAATAAATAAACAAAACGATAAAATAATATAATTTATAAAAATTGTAATATATATATATATATATATATATATATATATATATATATAATCTACAACCAATTATAAACTCTACTAATATGTTATCAGTAATCTACATTAGCGTTCTACGAAATGTGAAAATTCGAAAAGTACTTTTATATATATATGCAATTTTAAACTATTACTTTACTATATAATAATAATAATAATACATATTTATTAGAAGAAAGTTGTAAATTTTTTCGTATGAAGTATTTAAATTAATTTCAATTAATTAAATTAAATATTGTTATTTCCTCTAAAGGGCTTCAGATAAAGATCAATATCTGTTCTACGCTGTCACCCCGAATACACACATATATACTATACACCTACGCACGATGTTACCACTGACCGGAATATCCGTTGTTGACCAGTGACATCCGGTGTGTCGGGTACACCTCTATGTTCATCAGGTAGAGATCCTGCTCGTCCCACCAGTCCTCGTAGTCGGGTTGGTGAACTTTGACCTTCGGAAGGTCGCCGTCGTACTCGGCCTGTTCGTAGCGTAGATCTATGGGAGACTGAGACGCGCCTGTCCTGCATATCTCCCACACGGAACCCCAGGCGTGCTGTGTTCGGTACCTCCACAGTACCTGTGTATCTAGAGATGTAACGATTCAACGATGACCTCGTATAGCCACGGGAGACAACTATATACAATATGCGGCTATTTTATTTCGAATCCCTTAAAGAGGAACAATTATATTACTATTATAAACTAGAAAACTAAAGAAATGAGAAAATTGTCTTCTAATAAATAATAATAATTATTATATACTATGTATATATATAATATTAACTTCCTCTAACTCAGAATACCGCTAACTCAGAAACATCGCTAACTCAGACTTGTTACGAGTTTAAATTCGGTTTTGTACCAATGAAAATATATGATCGGAAGAAGAATCAGTATATTCCGGTATATCTCGAAATATCAAACACAGTAATATATATATATATATATAATATATATATATAATATATATAATATATATTATATATATATATATATATATATATATATATATATATATATATATATGTATCTTCTATTTTATTGTTTCATTTACTAATTATATTACATCGAATGCTAACACATGAATCATTATTATTATATTATTACTTTTACTAATAAATCTGTACATGAAGGATGTATCGACCAAATAAAGCCTATGCTTTCACCGATCATACATACACGTATACATATATGATCGTATATCATATATGATATACATAGCATATAAACTGTTTATAATAGTATAACATGTCTATATACTGATTTAATTAATTCATTCATATATATATATATATATATATATATATATGTATATATATATATACGAGTATCATGTATCAACTATATTTGATTAATTTTAAATAAATTAGACATAATATGAAATATTCTTCAATACGCGTATTTTATTATATTTATTAACTATAAACTTAATTGAATTGAGAAATATATCATTATTATATATTATACATGATATCGTATTTATATGAAGTTATATATATAACATATATCGTAAATAACCTGAACTATAAACCATTACACTGAACACCACTACTATGCTATGTATAGTTTTCATAGCTTTTAATATCGTTTTAATATTAATTATGGAATTTAATTTTCGTTTATTTTCGTTTATATTTATGAAACTTATCACATGACCGATGGGCGTGTCACATTACATATGGGCGTATAATGTGATCGATGGACGTTTCACGTGACATATGGGCGTGTCTCGTTATTCAATGATTTACTTTCAGAATGACCGCGCTAACACAATAGGATACTCACATGACACATGTGTGTGTACACACACATACACAAACACATAATATAGAATCTATATATATATATATATATATAGGTTTAGCCCGAAAAAGAGCACACACGCACTAAAAACAACACACGCCATAACATACGCAATTTCTTCTGGCGCAAATTATGCCCGCGCATTAATTTGATACATAATTATAATTATGATTCATATTATATGAATCATATTAATGCATACTTATAGATGGAAATTATAGAACGGACATATATGTCCTTGATTATAGTATAGCGTGTGTATATGTTACATATAATATGTATATGTAAATATATATCTATATGTTATAAGTACATACGATATCAATAGAGTTCCTTACAGCATGTTTAATGTCAAGTATAAATAATATATAATATATATTAATGATAATATACCGCAATGATGAGAAAACTGTTATAATAATAGTCTTATTATAAATTAATGTATTCTAAATATATTAGTTTTTAATTTATTCTAAATTAGAATTTACTTAATTGTAATGCGAATATTGTACGTATATAGGAGTTTTATATAGTTTCTGAAAGACTGTTTAATTCCAAGTAGAAGCAATATTTAATATGTATAAAATAATATAACACAATGATACGTAAATTATTAGAGTAATGGTCCTATACGTTATTTTCCTAAAATAATTTTTCATAAATAATATAAATATCACGTTTGAATTTACTTAACTATAATGCGAATATTGTACGTACTTAGGAGTTTTATATAGTTTATGAAAGACTTTTTAATTACAAATAGAATAAATTTATTATATGTATATAATAATATAACACAACGATACGTACATTATTAGAGTAATGGTCCTATACGTTATTTTCCTAAAATTAATTTTCGTAAATAATATAAATATCACGTTTGAATTTACTTAACTATAATGCGAATATTGTACGTATATAGGAGATTTATATAGTTTATGAAAGACTTTTTAATTACAAATAGAATATATTTATTATGTGTATAAAATAATAAAATAATAAAATAATATAACACAACGATACGTAAATTATTAGAGTAATGGTCCTATACGTTATTTTCCTAAAATTAATGTTCGTAAATAATATAAATATCACGTTTGAATTTACTTAATTGTAATGCGAATATTGAACGTGTATAGGAGTTTTATATAGTTTATGAAAGACTATTTAATTACAAGTAGAAGCAACTATAATATGTATATAATAATATAACACAACGATACGTATATTATTAGAGTAATGGAACTAATTATTTTTCTAAAATTAATTAATTACTTTCGATCATATATTCATAATAGTATTAAGGTAAACGTCATACAAATATAATAACATAACACACTTATAGGTAAACCGTTGTATTACGAATTATAATAGAAATCAAAAATAAATATTAGTATTTATTAATTATTAATTATCTATATTCTGATTTACTTTATAATTAAATGATAATATTTACTCTATTATTAAATATATTCATAATATATAATAAGACAATTAGCCGAGTTGTCTAGAGTGGTGTGTTATTAATCTATTTTTGGCCGAATGTCTGGGTTCGACTCCCCATCACGGAACATTTTTTTATCTTTTATAACATATAATTTTTTTTTTAAACTATACATTTTTATAAATAATTAACATTAAAATATATATATGTATATTTATTATGAATTATTATTATTTTATTTAGTCATAATCAATATTCTATAGTACATCTTTACATGTGCATATTTCAATATTACTTATATGTATGTCACACATTTTCTTTTCCCTCAAGTCTGTAAACATAATTGTATAAATAATATATATATATATATATATATATATATATTATCAGTATTGGTTTTGATAAATGGGTAATTATAGAAGCAGAGCTTATCGATACAATTACCCTTATCATTCTGACAAGCCCTAAAAAGTGCAATTATAAGTGGAATAATAAATTCCTAAAAAAAATAATAAACTAATATATAATATAAAGTTATATCTTAGTTGTTTTCGTGTTTACACTAAATCTAATTATGAATATGATAAATAATTGTACTTGTGAAGGACTTGACAAAATGATCAATATATATATATATATATATATATATATATATATATATAGATATTATGATGAAAGTAACTAGTTTAATTAATTTATAAATTGTAATAGGAGTATTATATAGGGGAAAGTCTCCGATTACCGACCCACTCCTAATACCGAGATGTAAAAAAATATATGATATATATATACATGAACTACTATTTAAGTGGTGATAAAGTATCCTATCTCTTCTATGTTAACTTAAGGTCACATAGGTCACAGATGTCACAGAGGTCACATAGATGTATCTATAAAGTCGATAATTATGAAAATATGAAAATCTGTTAACTTTATAATACACCAGAACCACGAAAATGTCGGAACATTAGGGCAATGTGTAGGTGTGGCACGGAAGTCGACAGGTAATATAGCATAGTAATATGTATATTACCAACAATAAAGTTGGGAATATAATTGTAACGTATATATATATATATATTCAAGATTGTATTGTGCAATTCATAATATATAATGTTTAACGGAATATCACAGACGTAACTCATTTTGTATTATTGTATATATTAATGAACTTACTTAGCTAACTATACGTATATAAGGCAAAGTAACCGAATACGGGCACTCTCGGTATCTAAGAAACCATAACTTCTACAAAAAAAATTTTAATGAATAAAATATTTATCAATATATAAATAGTCTAAAAAAGTATTTTTTATTTTTTAATTACTCAAAATATTGCTGATATATCCAATAAACTGATTTTTTTATTACATTTTTTAATTTATTAAAAAAAATGTCAACTTAAAAAATGTCAAGTATACTATATATATATATATAAATGTATCTATATAAAATATAACACTATATTATTAAAAAAATAAAGCATTCTAAAAATTATATATGTATAATTTCTATATCTTTTTATCAAATATTCATTAAGTTATAAGCATATATGAGAAATGAGGTCATATAAGTCCCTAATACGGACACTATAGATGTCTTAATACGGATACCCTATAGTCAATCACCGCGTATCGAGTATAAACTTGCGTGATTTCGTGAAATCGTGTGCGTTATAATATTAATACCACCAATAAAGCTAAATCTAAAAAAAATATTATTTATATGAATGAATGAATGAAATCAGTTTATAGACAATTGTCTAAGGAGGATCATTGAAAGCTATAAGTAGCTTTATTAAGTCGATACCACCATATTATATGACTATAATAGCTTTGGGACATTTATACAATAATAATAAGACTTGTGTACTAGAATTCAATATAATAAGAGTAAATAAATATATATAAAGAGAATAATAATAATAATAAAAATAATGTCCCTCAGCGTATTTCATCATGTTTCATCAATCCATTAAATAAACTAATAAAATAAAATGTGTTAAAACTTGTGCAAACAAATATAAAACAAAAAGTGCGAATAAAATAATACAAAATTATTGAAATGTAATAACATAAAATGATTCAAATGGTTTAGTATATACAAATTAAAATAAAGTATGTTTAAAACTTGTGCAAACAATTATATAACAAAAAAGTGCGAATAAAATAATAAAAAATGATAAAAATATAATAACATAAAAATGACCCAAGTAGTTTTAAATATAAAATTTTTTAAAATTGACGAAGATTAAAAATATTAAAATTATTAAAATGCTAAAATATAAAAACTAATATTTATTTAAAAAGTAATTCTTTAATACTTTTTTTAATTTGTGTATATTATGTATATTTTCAGATTTTAATATATTATTACTCATTATATTATTTTAGTATTTTGGGCTTTTAAAAAAAATTGTGTTTTAAAATTTCGTTATTTTCATTAATGGTAAAATAAATCTTGTTTTGTCTTTATTATAAATAAAAAATGTATCTAGATTAATGTTATAGTTATTATGTAAAAGGTTATATAAAAATAATATTATTCTAAAAGTTATGAGTTCATTCAATTTTAAAATAGAATTATATTTAAACATATTATTAGTGTGTGATAAACGAATCAGAGGTAATTGAGACTTGTCTATCATATTTGTATTGATAATTCGAATTGTTTTTTTTGGTATTAACACTAGTTTTTTTAATCTATCTTCATAAACACTACCACATATTTCTATTCCATACGACATATTTGATAAAAATAGTGAATTATATAATATAATTAAATTGCGTATGTTAAGAAATTTTAGCTTCCGAAAAAGATATACAATTTTTGATAATTTATTACACAACTTTATAATATGAAACGAATATGTTAAATTACTATCTAATATAATACCTAAAAACGTATATCTATCTACTATTTCTATGTTCACATTATTTAAATTTATATTATTTATAATTTTTGTATTAAAATAAGGAAGTATTTTAGTTTTTTCAATATTCAATTTTAATTTATTTATATTAAACCAATGACATAATCTATCTAAATATAATTGCATATTACTACTCAATTCTTCATTTGAATTTGCAAATATAGAGAGTGATGTGTCATCTGCATATATATTTAAATTTGTATTATCATCATTATTAAATATATTTTATATGTCATTAATAAATATAATACAAAATAATGGACCTAATACTGATCCCTGAGGAACACCAAAACGTACATTTCTAACAGATGATACAGTATTATTTATTCGAGTTTTAACTTTTCTATCTAATAAATAATTTTTTAAAAACACATTTACATGACCCCTAAAACCACAGTATTGTAATTTTTTTAATAAAATGTCGTGGTCTACAACATCGAACGCTTTTTTAAGGTCTAAAAATAGAATAGAAATTTTTTTATTTAAACTATGTTTAGTAAATAAAAAATGTTGTAAGTTAAAATGTGAAAGGGTAGCATTGGATTTGTCTACAAATCCATATTGGTTATCATTAATTATTTTATTGTTATATATAAAGACCATCATTCTATTATAAATTATTTTTTCGAAGATTTTACTAATTTGCGGTAGTAATGAAATGGGTCTATAGTTGATTATCTGTTTTTTATCATTTGCTTTAAATACTGGTTTAATGATAGCAATTTTCATATTATCAGGAAATTCAGAATTAGCCAAGCATAAATTAAATAAATATTCTAATGGTTTAGAATAGAATTTATTAAAAGCTTGATTAATTTCATGTCCCAGTTATTTATATCTTTGGATGATTTAGATTTCATATTAAGTGTAATATTAATTATTTCCTTATCAGTAATAGGTAAAAAATAAAAACTGTTCTCAATAGAGTTTAACAAATATCTAAAATCATTATCATTAGTTATATTATCATTAGTCATATTATCACTAGTCATATTATCATTAATCAAATTATCATTAGTCATATTTTTATTTAAAAAACTTTCATTTATTTTAAAACCCACATTTGAAAAATAATTATTAAAATGTTCACATTGATCTTTTATATTTATAATTTCTTTTCCTTCATATTTAAGTATTTTGGGTAATTCATCAACATTTTGATTAATTATAGTGTTCAAATGTGTCCAATTTTCTTTTTGATTACAATTTGAAAAAATATTTGAGTAATATTTATTTTTTTCATATTTTATATTTTTATTAATTTTATTTTTTAGATTTTTATATTTAATAAATGTGATAGGGCAGTTTTTAGTTTTATATGTGTTAAATAATTTATTTATTTTTCTTATTGCATTTTTCAATTTACTTGTAAGCCATGGATTGTTAATGCTATTTTTATTTTTTTTTTCTAGATATAGGACAACATTTATTAAACATTTAATTTAATTTTATTACTAATTCATCATAACATATAGAAGGATCTGTAATTGTGTAAAAATAGTCCCATTTGTAAATCGATAATGTATTTACTAATGCATTAATATTATGCATATTTCTGATATATACATAGTCACAACTTTTAGTATAGTTATTTTTTATATTCAAAGTAGTAAATACAACAGAATGATCAGATATATCTGTATTAATAACACCATTCAATAACATTGAATTACTATTTGTTAATATGTTATCTATTAATGAATTCTTATAAGTTGATAATCTAGTTGGTATTTTTATTAAATTATTTAGGCCTAATTGTGAAATGGTGTTATTAAAATCATCTAAAAAATCAATATTAAATTCACCACAAATAAAAATTTCAGAATTAATATATTTTAAAAACAAATTATAAAAGAAATCATTAAAGATAGTTCTATTAATATTTGGTGCTTTATACAACCCTGCGCTTATTATAGGTTTATATTTAAATATACATTGTATTATTAATTAAAAAATAATAAAAAATAAATTAACTAATTAAATTAGAATACATTATTCATAAAATGAATTATAAATAATGTAATTATGATTTGTCTGATTTATTCATTAATACAATATAGTTTATCTAGTGCTATATAGGGTGTCCGTATTATAACACAGGATGTCCGTACTCAGACACGGGTACCGAATACGGAGACCCCCGTTATATATAGAATTAAATTATTAAATAAAATATAAAATCACAATAATATCTATAATCATAAAATATTAATATATTGTAATTTTTGGATAACATAATGAGTCATATAATGTTAAAACCATTTATTGTTAAAGTTACCGTATTAGGTTACTTTCCCTTACACATATTATAATTATGATTATTATAAAATCTATTAAATATATACATATGAGTAGTACCTATATATATGTGTGTGATTATTAAATATGTTTTCCTATATTTATAATTTCATACCTGTAGTATCATAGTGAGAATTCGATAAAGTTGATACAAAAATTGATTTGATTTGATTCCTTTTCTTCTTACACGCATTAGCGAAGATGTAGTTACAACTAAGGACAGTTTTGTATACGACATTATAGTTAATGTATTCAACGTTACATATTTGTATTACCTTTAAATATTACGAATTCAATTATTATAAGTAAATATAATGTGTTTTTATTATTGTTATTTTTATTGTTATCTTTTGAATTATATTTTTGTAAATATATTATAAAATATTACTTATATAATCAATATATATATATATATTTATATATATATACATATATATATATTGATTATATACGTACACAATACATCCTAATAAAAGTAGAATTAATAGTGCAATAATTAAATAAATCCACCAATCATTCGGATTGTCACTTACTTCATCTGCACCTTCACCTATAGGTATCCATTATTACATTATAATATAGTATTATAAATTTATTTATAATAAATAAAATATGATATATATATATTTTATTTAATATTTTATGTATATATAAATGTATACACACCGAAAGCAATATTAACTATTATGCATGTATGATAATAAACTAACGTAGTTAATACTTATTAATATATTACATGAGTTTGCAATTAGTTGCGATATTAAATAAATTATCAATCAATACATTTATATAATTTGTGAATATAATGCGTATAGTTCATTTATTAACAAATGAGATACATCTATATATCGGGTATTTTTGGAATCTTATTGCAGATCTTTATCCGCCGAGATTATGTAGGATATGTTCTATAGTTATTTAGAGTGTATCATATAGGTGCGCAGGTCGATGTCAATGGAATATTTCTATTGTGTTCATTTTAGTTAAATCAAATGCTCAAATAAATGGCTATATTAATTTTCAATAATACAACAATATATTAACAATATACAATTAATATCGATGTACAGTAATACTGAATATCGAGTTGTTTCAGTCATATAAAACATAAGCGTAATATTAGCGTGTAATCGGTTTGTGGATGAATGCATAACTATAGTAGAGCATTAGTTCTTTTGCAGTAGATTATTAATCATACATATATATATCACGATATAGGTAAAGACCTATACTAAAACCAAGTATGCAATACTCAATGTTATAATAAGGAAACTATATTTAGAACCGATCGAATGTCTGATATATGTGATAAATAGTGTATTCACGTTTACATTTCACGTGTACATTTCACGTGTACATTTCACGTTTACATTTCACGTTTACATTTCACGTTTACATTTCACGTGTACATTTCACGTGTACATTCGTACGTTACACACATCAATATATTAACATCATTATTTTTAATAATTATAATGAATAGGATAACATGAACTCAATCTATGACTATATACATGTGGAGCTTCGGATATATTAATAATATATATATTTTATTTATTTTTATTTTATTTTTTTATTCTGTGGAGTCCATTCTTTCCCATCCGGGAACTTAGATGAAGTTTTCACTTATAACCATATATGGCTCTAATGTCACTTCGAAGCCGCTCTCATGTTTAGGCATCCATGGTTTTAACGAGAGCCATACATATATATATTATATGATGTGTAATATTACTTATAATAATTATTATCATCATCATCATATTATTATTCTCACTAACATATTTACTGTTTAAGATAATACAATAGTACACGCTAGATCTTGTTATCAGTTGTTTGTAAGATATTAATAATACAAGTAATATAATAGCACGATATGAGTCACTGTTCATACGATATTAATACCGCCAGTAATATCAGATATAATTTTAACGATGCTACTTATTTCTAGGAAAATTCTTGAAATATTCTTTAAGTGGATAATACAAAGAAACACATAACTCTAATGGCATTATATTGAAATATCTACACACACACATATATACATAATCTATTAAATAAATGCATACCAGCTGTATCGTTAGAATTAAGACCCGGCACGACACCTGCAGAAATATTGATGTTATTAATTCTAAAGGGATTTGTGAAGTATTTAAATTATAATAATTGTGCTCTATATAGGGGAAAATAACCTAATATGGAAACTTTAATAATAAATGGTCTTAGTATTTTATGATTCATTATTTTTATTCAAAAATTACAATATATATTAATATTATATGATTATATATATTATTGAGATTTTTAAATTTTATTTAATATTTTAATTCCATAGATAACGGGGGTGTCCGACGGACACTGTCCGTATTCGGTACCCATGTCCGAATACGACACCCTATATACCACTAGATAAACTATATATTATTGATGAATCAATCAGACAAATTACAATTACATTATTTATAATTAATTTTATGATCAATTTATTTTAATTTAATTAATTTATTTATTTTCATTATTTTTTTAATTAATAATACAATTTAAGTATCTAAATAATAAAAATATTAGATTTAGCTTTATCGGTGGTATTAATATTATAACGCTCACGATTTTTATGAAAATCAGAATAGTTCATACGCTGCGCATTGATTGTTTATAGGGTGTCAGTATTAAGACATATAAAGTACCCGTAGTAGGGACTTATATGACCTACAAATATATGCTTATAACTTAATGAATATTTGATAACAAATATAGAAATTATATATATAATTTTAGAATGCTTTATTTTTTAATAATATAGGTTAAGAAGGTTTTAAAATAGTTTTAGAAGGTTTTAAGTTGAAATTTGTTTTCATAAATTTAATAACCTGATAAAAAATCAGTTTATTCGATATATCAGCAATATTTTGAAAAATTAAAAAAACTTTTTTTAAACTATTTATATAATTATGAATATTGTATTTTTTGTAGGATTTATGGTTCCTGAGATACCGAGAGTGTCCATATTCGGGTACTGTCCGTGTTCAGTTACTTTCCCCTATATGTTAACAATATATACGAATGATTTTAGTGTGGGTAATGTTATTTATAATAATTAAATCACATATTTATATAATCTATGCGAGTGTATAATCTATACCAGCAATAGGGGTTGTGACTTCTCTATTTTTGATGGGTATATCTTCTGACTCTCCTTTAGTTTGAATTGTTATACAGTATATTAAAGAGTATATTACATGTATAAGATATATATATATATATATATATATATATATATATATATATATATATGATTTATGTGAATTAATTACTAAATTATACCAGCTTACTTATATTAATAAAGGCTCAAACAACCAGAAACTAGTTGCCGAAATGTAACATTATAGGTAAAATAATATGTTCCAGTAGGTGGTAAAATTATAATTAGGTTGTGATCAAATAAACAGTTTCCTTTTACATATAAAAAATCAATATTGGAACGTATAATTTTACCCATAAATAAACACCTATCGGAACGTATATTGTTAGGGGAATTGTGTCTAATACGGGCCAGTGTGTAATACGGCTACTGCGATATCTCAGTAACTATAGTTCAAATCAAAAAAAATATATATACAAGATTTATTCAGTTTCATATTTCTATTAATAATGAGTATTTTTTATTTTAATATGTGCATTCATAATTCTAATATTGATCATTATATCAAAAAATAGTTTACAAATGAAAATGTACTAAATAATAATTTATTTATCCACCATTTTCCTTGATAAATCTAATATTAATTAAATATGTCAAAGTACTATTGGAAAGTTTAATTAAATACGAAGAATATAAATGTATACATTCTACTTTATATTCAATATTAAGTGTGTGAGGGGTTATTTAACAGGTGTATCAAATGTTTGCAATACGGGCCACCTAATGTTAGCAATACGGGCCACATGACCAATGAAAATGCCTTATTCTATGTTACTATGTTATAATATCATAGCACTGAATTAAAATGTAATATAAGTGCGTGCGACATCGTGCGTATATTCATACCATCGATATAAAGAAAGTTTCTTTATATCGAATATTCATATATACGTTTTTGATAGATATAACTATTACAAGAGTGGTTATAATGAATTTGTACATTATTAACATAGAAATTACAATTAGGTGATTTTAATATATATGAATATTACACCGCATGTATCCATATCCACATATACTTATATGTATGTTAATATATACATACATATATAAACTGTATACGCATATACGAATATCCATATTTATTGATATATAAAGGCATATTATATGTTTAATATATATGCATTTATGATATTGTACATATATTTGAATATATGAGAGGGAATATGTATAATCGTATATGTACGATTGTATTATATATATATATAACCAAATATTTATACGCATAGATACATACTCATATAAATATCTACACACACACACACGTATATACATAATCTATTAAATACATGCATACCACCTGTATCTTTAGAGTTATGACCCGGCACAACACCTGCATATATATATGTGTTATTAATTCTAAAGGGATTTGTGAAGTATTTAAATTATAATAATTGTGCTCTATATAGGGGAAAGTAACCTAATACGGACACTTTAATAATAAATGGTCTTAGTATTTTATGACTCATTATTTTTATTCAAAAATTACAATATATTAATATTATATGATAGATTATATATATTATTGAGATTTTAAAATTTTATTTAATATTTTAATTCCATAGATAACGGGGTGTCCGAAGGTCACTGTTCGTATTCGGTACCCATTTCCGAATACGGACACCCTATATACCACTAGATAAACTATACATTATTGATGAATCAATCAGAAAAATTACAATTACATTATTTATAATTAATTTTATGAACAATTTATTTTAATTTAATTAAAAAATTTATTTATTTTCATTATATTTTTAATTAATAAACCAATTTAAGTATCTAAATAATAAAAATGTTAGATTTAGCTTTATTGGTGGTATTAATATTATAACGCGCACGATTTTTATGAAAATCAGAATAGTTCATACATTGCCCGCTGATTGTTTATAGGGTGTCCGTATTAAGACATATAAAGTGCAGGTATTAGGTACTTAATAATAATATATTAATATAATATTTTTATTTATTGAAATCTCATATATATATTGAATACAATACAAATAACGGATACAAATGGACCCCTCAAGAAGTCATAGACTTGTACATGTTATAAATAACTGTGAGAGGCCCCGGACAATACAATACAAATAGTAACATTTTTTTTCTTGTGTTTTGATTTATAGTTTATTAAGTTCTTTATAAACACAAGAGAAAATCAAGAACTGCCTGGAGTCGAACCCGGGACCTCTGGCTTACTAGCTTTTGGTTGTCCCACTGAGCCATCGACCCCAGACAAATGACTTAAATGACCTCTAAATATATGCTTATAACTTAATGAATATTTGATAATAAATATAGAAATTATATATATAATTTTAGACTGCTTTATTTTTTAATAATATAGATTGAGAAGGTTTTAAAATAGTTTTAGAAGGGTTTGAGTTGAAATTTGTTTTCTTAAATCTAAAAACATGATAAAAAATCAGTTTATTCGATATATCAGCAATATTTTGAAAAATTAAAAAAACTTTTTTTAAACTATTTATATAATTATGAATATTGTATTTTTTGTAGGATTTATGGTTCCTGAGATACCGAGAGTGTCCATATTCGGGTACTGTCCGTGTTCGGTTACTTTCCCCTATATGTTAACAATATATACGAATGATTTTAGTGTGGGTAATGTTATTTATAATAATTAAATCACATATTTATATAATTTATGCGAGTATATAACCTATACCAGCTATAGGGGTTGTGACTTCTCTATTTTTGATGGGCATATCATTCGGTTCTCCTTTAGTTTGAAGGTAATACAGTATATTAAAGAGTATATTACATGTATACGATATATATATATATATATATATATATATATATGATTTATGTGAATTAATTACTAAATTATACCAGATCTACTTATATTAATAAAGACTCAAGCAACCAGAAACTAGTTGACGAAACGTAACTTTATAGGTCAAATAATATGTTCCAGTAGGTGGTAAAATTATAAATAGGTTGTGAGCAAATAAACAGTTTACTTTTACATATACAAAATCAATATTGGAACGTATAATTGTACCCATAAATAAACACCTAGTGGAACGTATATTTTTTCCCATAAATAACATATAGTGGAAAGTATATTTTTACTCATACATAAACACCTATCGGAACGTATATTTGTAGGGGAATTGTGTCTAATACGGGCCAGTGTGTAATAATCGGCTACTGCGATATCTCAGTAACTATAGTTCAAATCAAAAAAAATATATATACAAGATTTATTCAGTTTCATATTTCTATTAATAATGAGTATTTTTTATTTAAATATGTGCATTCATAATTCTAATATTGATCATTATATCAAAAAATAGTTTACAAATGAAAATTTACTAAATAATAATTTATTTATCAACCATTTTCCTTGATAAATCTAATATTAATTAAATATATCAAAGCACCAGTGTTCCATAGGTTATTACCGCCTATGGTAATAACCGCGGTGATAACCGGTAATAAACTGTCCGGTAAAAACAGGTTTTTGACATGGTAAAAACCTAATTTTATCTATATAATTAAATCTAATATTATTTATATTTTTAAACCAAATATTATTTATATAATTTATAATTATATATTATTTATAGATTTTTTATGTGATATATAATATATGAATAAATAAGTCAATAATTTATATAAAATACTGAATAATATATTTATTTTAATATTAGTAAAATTTAATAATGTAAATAAAAAAAAAATATATTAAACAAAAGAACTAAATATTTATAGTGAGAAATTATTTCAATATTATTCATTGTTTGATTTTATATCATATTTAAATAGATTTTGTTAATTATATAGATACAATTCATTATAATTGAAAAATAATATACATTTTTTATAATAGTAATATTTTCATTGTGCAATATGAATATAATAGCACAATATGATTTTATTTCATTTATAAAATTGATCCCATTATATCAACTTGTTTTACTATTTTTACTATTTTAATTTTATAATATGAATAAGGGTGACATACCTCAAAATCCAGTATGGGATTTTTTTAATAAAGTTACTATAAATGGTATAATTAAAAGAGAGTGCAAACAATGTTTTGTTCAATTATGAAATAAAGCTGCTCGGTTAATAAGCCATACAAATAAATGTTCAAGCAATGCAATTAAGGATAGGCCGGACAATATTGTAATAAATTCAAATTAAACTCCCGATTTAATAGATATTTCTGATGATGATGTTAGTATTATTGATATTTATTATCTTAGTAAATTAGAATTATTAAGGATAGGACAGCTGATAGCGACTATTTTGTGAAACTTTTATTTTCTGCTTGATTTTATCATATTGCATCATGGTCCAGGAGTACAAATTTGAATTAGAAACAAAATAAATGCACACATTCGTTTTTAAATCAATGATTTTAATATGATTATATTTAATTCATAATATAATTTAATTCACATTATGTTATGTGGAATATCAATATAAATAATATAAAAAATATCGTTAAATTAGAACATAAATGATATGAATAAATTAGTATTTTAATAAAATATTTATATTGAAATAAAATTAATAAATATAAATGTATTTTATTTGCTGTCTGTCAATCTAGGTAAATATATATCCTTGATATATTTTATTCAAATATGTAAATTATTGAAATATAATTAAATATACCACTAAACAGTATATAGCTCTGAGTAAAAAAAGTAACCATTGCAGAGATAGTGAGCAGACGTCCTGTCCTTGGTATTATTATATTTATTATTCTAATAATATAAGCCATTTGTATGATATTTTATAATGAATATTATATATATTTCAATTTATTTTATGTAATAACAAAGAAACGTAAAATCAATAATAATTTAAATTGTATATCTACTAGTACTACATATTCTACAAAATGTGACATTTCAATTGCTAAATTTATTTATGGCTGTAATATCCCATTTTCAATTGTCTCACATCCGCTTTTTAAAGAAATGATACATATATTGAGACCTGGTTAAATTATACCATCTGAAAATATAATTTCGAACTAATTATTGAATAAAGTTCATTCAGGACAGCATGATAAACTATAAATTATCGAATCAATTAGTTAATATGCAACAAGATGGATGGAGTACATTATCAAATGATCCTGTTATAGCTACATCAGTGACATGAAATGGAAATGTTTATTTTATAGACTCAATTGATATGGAAGAAAATAAAAAGACAGCTGATAATTGTAAAGATATTTTTTTAAATATAAAAGAAAAAATTGAGATAGAGTTTGATTGCAAAGTTACATCCGTTGAAACAGATAATGCCCGCAATATGCAGAAAATGAGGGAAAGTATAGAAGAAGAAACTAATGTTATAACATATTGATGTTTAGCACATGCATTGAATTTGCTAGGTAATGATTTAACAGCACCAACTATTACAAAACATATAATAGAAATAAATAAGTTCTTCAGAAATCATCATCATCCATCAGCTTGGTTAAAAAAACAGCATAATTCAATTATACCTACAATACCAAATGATACAAGATGGAAAGGACAACTAATGACTTTAGAAACATTTATTAGAAATGGATGCCATTATTTAATGTATGTTCATGAATTTACAACAGAAATTAATAAAAATATGGCAATTAAAATATCCGATACAAATTTAATGATACAGGTTACATATTTAAAATATTATTATTAAATAATATTTTTAAAATAATTATTTCAAATAATTTTTAATAATGTAATAAATATGTTAGGTAAAAGATCTAATTGAAATTCTGAAGCCAGTTGCAATTGCTCTTGATAGAGCTCAATCAGACTCAACATATATTGCAGATTCCTACGATATATTTATTAAATTACGTAGGAATACTTATAATAATGATATTCTCTTAAAGATTGATAAAATATTTGATTTTATTATGAAACCTTGTCATTTCGCAGCTTATTTGATGCATCCAAAATATTTTGGAAAATATTTAAATGATAATGAGGTAGGTACTTAATAAATGTTAAATTAAAATTTATAATGTTAAATAATATAATTAATATAAATATATATATATATATTTAGACAGAAGAGGCTAAACAGTGGTTTTAAAAAAGAACACAACATTTATAGAATATGTAATATATTTCCAGGCCAAAGCTGAACCCTTTAAGCCTTCATTTTGTACTAATGAAGCAATGAACTTAAATCCTATAACTTGGTGGAAAGCTCAAAAAATCGATGAAGAATTTAACAATATCGTAATTTCATTGTTATCAGCTTCATCTTCATCCGTGTCTATTGCACGCATATTTAGTACATTTGGATTAGTAATGTCAAAATTACGTAATCGTCTAGGCCTTTATAAAGCCCAAAAACTTGTTTTTTTATATAGAACCTTAAGAGATCCATGTTATGATCCATATATATTATAATTTATTATTTTTTGTATTCAAATTTATTAATAAATATTATCATTAATTTTGTTATATTTGTTTTATATTTTATCAAATTTATATAAATTAAATATTATTTCTTTAAATTTCAATACAAATTTTATTTAAAACTATTATATTTTTTGTTTTTTAGATTTTGCCGATTATTACCGGTTATTACCGTAAGTTAACATGGTGAAGATTGGTTTTTGAAGTTTTTACCGGTTTAGCCTGGTAAAAATAGGTTTTTACCGAAAATAATGAAACCCTGCTATGCACTATTGGAAAGTTTAATTAAACACGAAGAATATAATTGTATAAATTCTACTTTATATTCAATATTGAGTGTGTGAGGGGTTATTTAACAGGTGTATCAAATGTTTGCAATACGGGCCACTTAATGTTAGTAATACGGGCCACATGACCAATGAAAATGCCTTATTCTATGTTACTATGTTATAATATCATAGCACTGAATTAAAATGTAATATAAGTGCGTACGACATCATGCTATATTCATACCATCGATATAAAGAAAGTTTCTTTATATCGAATATTCATATATGCGTTAATTGATAGATCGAACTATTACGAGAGTGGTTATAATGAATGTGTACATTATTAACATAGAAATTACAAATAGGTGATTTTAATATATATGATTATTACACCGCATGAATGCATATCCACGTATAATTATATGTATGTTAATATATACATACATACATATATACACTGTATACGCATATACTCATATACGAATATCCATATGTATTGCCATAAAAAGCATATTATATGTTTAAATATATATGTATTTATAATATTGTACATATATTTGATTATATGTGAGGGAATATTTGTACGATTGATACTGACATTTATTTTAATCTCTTTTCGATGACCATATAAAGTAAGGCCATATGAATATCATTTATATATAAAATAAATAGTAAGGGGCCCAAAATGGATCCCTGAGGTACCCCAACATTGATGATACTTCTTCTAGCAAGTTATCTATTCTAGTAGATAATATTCAATATTGTAGATAGCTTTAATTAAACGATTAGTACTGCCCCTAAAACCATAATATTTTAATTTGTTTAATAGAATCTTATGATCTACAATATCGAATGCTTTTTTTAGATCTAAAAATAATGAGGCTAATTTATTATTTCTTTCTAAGTTGGATTCAATAAAATTATAGTGATCATAGAGTCCGTGCGAAGTTGAAGAATTTCTAATAAAACATATTGTTTGACATATAATACATTTTGTTTGTCAATAAAATGTAGAATTCTATTCGAAATTATTTTTTCTAAAATCTTTGAAAATTGAGATAATAAGGCAATCGGTCTATAGTTATTTATATCATCTGGTTTTCCTTTCTTAAAAAGGGGGTTATTACTGATATTTTCATGTTATCTGGAATAGTAGAGTCACAAATTATTAAGTTAAAAATGTAAGTAAGTAGATCTAAAATAAAATTAAAGACAATTTTGATTATATTCATGTCAATGTTACTAAAATCTAATGAAGATTTAGATTTACAATCCTCAATAGCAATCAAAATATCATTAGCAGATATAGGTAAAAAATAAAATGTATTTTGTTGAGGATTTTTTAAATATCTCTCGTGGGTTGATCTATTTTCACTATTAACTATTGGCAAATGCTTATCTTCTAGATCAGTAGCTATTGAACTAAAAAACGTATTGAATGCATTTATTCTTTCACACTTACTAAATGTATTATTACCATAAAATATATCATTAGGAATGGTATTATATTTTTTATGATCAGTTAATTTCTTAATTTTAACCCACATATCTGAAAAATTATTGTTACAAAAAAACTGATTGTAAGCTGCATTATTTTGTCTACGTATTATGGCATTTACCTTGTTTCTATATCTCTTATATCAATTCTAATTGTATTTTTAAAGTTAGTTTTTTTTAATAGAATTTTTGATTTTATTATGAATCCATATAATGCTGTTATTGTTATTTTTTTATTTGTATTATTCGTATGTGAAATAAATGGATAATTAGTATCATATAGATCACTGAAAGTGTCTAGAAATATATTAAATGCTTTATTAACATCACTGTTGCTTTTCATTGTAGACCAATCATATGCAGCTAGATCATTAGTAAAATTAATAATATTTTGTGCGGAAACATTTCTTTTTAATAAATAATTAGTTTTGATGGACGGATTTGATGAATAATTAGAAGAAAAATTAAAAAATAAAGGTAAATGATCAGATATATCTGCTGAAAAAGTACCATATACAGATTCCGGAACAAATAAAGAATTAATAAAAAAATTATCAATTTGAGTGGATATTGTGTTAGTAATTCGCGTTGGTGTATCAATAAGTGTACTAATTAATCATAATTGATTTAAAATATTAAAAAATGCATGAGAATCTAACTTATCTAGTAAATTTATATTAAAATCACATCACTTAAACAATTACAAATTAAATTAGAAAAATTAAAATTAGAAAGATGTTTATAAATACAATCATAAAATATTTGTTTATTATAATCTGGTCGTCTATATATTAAACAGATATGTATATAATTATAAGAAATATTATAAAATGTAAGTTTAAAAGTCAACATATCAATATCATCAGGTATTTTATAAGTTAATTCTTTGACAATAGAAGCCTCCAAATGTTTATCAACTAATGCTAATACTCCACCACCTCGCTTCTTTTTCTTACAGAAACGATTTAACTGAAATACTTTATATGTAGAAAATAAATTGAAGGGTTATCATGACTCGTTAGCCAGGTTTCAGTTAAAAGTATTATATTGAATTTATTTTGTATACAGCTAAGCTATTCAGTAAGAAGGTTACTATTTTTATTAAAACTACATATATTTAAAAGAAATATTGATATATCCCACTTTTATCCCCAACATTTGAATTATAAGAATCAATGGATAATAACATATAATTCATCACTATATTTTCAGTAAAAGAATGTAAAAATATAAAAATGTAAATAAATATAAAATAAATGGATTAATAAATGTAAAAAAATATATGGATTAAAATATATACAAAAAAATATAACTAAAATAATTATGCAATAAAATATGAACATATAGATTTAAATTCTATTTATTATAATAACTTAATTGTGTAATATCTGTCATTATTATTGTATTTGTTTTATCTGTACTAATATATATATTATTATTATATACCCATGTATTAGTAATTTGTTTAGATTTTAATAATTGTCTGGTATTATAAAATAAGTTATTTATATTAGTAGAATGTTTATTATTTATATAATAATCAGTATATTTTAACTTCAATGTATTCTTAAGTATATTTATCACAGACTTTTGATTATCTAATTTAATAAAATATTTATTAGAATTTAATTCTTCTGATGAATTATCCTTATTTAAAATATAACCAGGAAGAGGAAGTGATTGAAGCTAGAACTTAAATAGGACTCACATCGAAAATTACAATATATAAATATATATATAAAATATATATATATAAATATATATACTAATATATATTATATATATATATATATATATATATATATAATTCAATATATAATTAAATGATGCATACCGTAATAAGCCATAATTTCGGATATTGCAAAAGGCAATTTTCGTGCATGGACATCAATAATATTTACTTTGGCATTTGTATTTGTACATTCATAGATATAGGGAATTGAAAAATTATGTTTTCTTTCTTTATTCTGTTAACAATTTAATATCGGAATATTACGCATATACGTATTCATATCATCGATATAAAGAAAGTGGATAAGCAATTGACGCACGCAATGCATGTAAAAGATAGACACGTGAATGACACTTTTATCGATAAATTAACAAAATGGTATCATTGATTTTGATTGGATATTAGTCATATTATATATGTCAAATATTGAAACAGTAGTCTTTTCGTCGAAATAGATTAAAGTGACTTCTATCTATATCAATGGATTTAAATTATAAATATCAATAAAATAAATAAAATAGTATTATAACTTCAATTTAAGGGGACGAGATACCATTGATTTTTTCGGAAAAAAATTGAATTTCAAATTTTTTTTTAATGTAAAATTATAATATTTCAAATATTATCTTTAAAATGGTGTTTAAATTATGTTCATTACATTATTCATTTTGTTTATATTATATTATTTGTACCTATATAATCATATTGTTTATATTCATATATTATATTTGAAACTTGATTTACTCAGAATAATTATTTTGCATTTTGTATATATCCAATTAATGTCTCTTCTTATTCAATATTGAATATTTTTTCTTCAAATTTTCACAATATTATATATAATATATAAATGAACAGTATGATTAATTATTCTATATATATAATATATGTAAATTTATATAAATTGTAAATTTAGTGATAATTTGTGATAAATATCTTAATTAATTATTTTTTTTTATAATTAATCATTTTTATATTATTTATGTTAATAATTATTAAAATATATTCAACCATATGATAAAGCTATATGTTTATAATAAGATTGTTAACAAATTATTACAAAAACTTTAATATTATAAGAGTTTATACATTTTTAAAACATGCTATTTTCCCTATCTTTTACATGTATACTGTTTATAAGTAGCTGGTCCCCTTAAATACACAAAATTACGAGGAATGTTGATATTATGTATTTTAAATATATAATTTTATTTTTAGTATAGGTAGTACATTAAAATTGGTAGTGATTATCAATATATATATGATAAATAAATATTATTATAAATAAAAAGTAGTGGGCCAGATAGTGGGTTTCGACTGCAGCGCTCGTAGCGGATAGTGCCATACACTACATTCAATTGCTTATCCACTTTCTCACTATATCGATGATTCATATACGTATACATAATGCACAGTGATACAAGTAATGCTACGCCCACACCACCACCACTAACATCGATGCTGATCACTATGTGTAGTACTATAGATATAGTAGTAGTAATCATTGTACTATTATTAATAAATGATAGTAGTAATAAAAGTTATATATATATATATCTCTATACATATATTAAAAGTTAACTTGTATTACACAATCCTTATGTGGTGCAACCCTGAATCTTTCTGATATATTTAAAAATTCTCGAGTTACCATTATTCTATCTGTATATTTATAAAACAATAAATTGTATGATATTGTACATGTTATATAATATTTATATTTATTTTATTATGATTATAATAATATGTAAGCATATGGATTATTTCTATATATATATATATATATATATATAAATTATATATAGGACATTTGTAGGTAATTATAGAAGCAATAGGCCTACCTATCATCGATACAATCAACTCTTTAGTACCATGATATATTTAATAATACATAATAATATATACATATTAATGTTATAATATGATGACTTCATATTTCATATATATTATAACAATATATATATAACTATATATATATATATATATATATATTACATAATTATCATTTTTAAATGACATACGGTACGTGTTATCTATAATATAGTTTCGTAAATATATCGATGGATACATTACATTTTACATTTTTCGGTTTTCGGACTGCAAACTGTGCTTATAAAGCAATCGGCCGTCCATATATATATTAAGTTAATGTTTCATATTAAATAGGTAGGTTTTCAGTAGTTTCTTGAAGTTGGGAGTTGATGGTGTAGTACGGATGGATGTGGGGAGAGTGTTCCACGAGTATGGGACGGATATTGCCCATGCTCGAGTGTTGGTTGAATGTAATTTGTGTTTAGGAGGAAGTTGAAGTAGAAACGTATTGGTGGAGCGTGTAGTGTTACTAGTTGGTAATTTAAGTTTGAGTAGGGATGCTAGGTAGTCAGGAGAGTCATGGTGGATTGCTTTATGAGCCAGTAGTAGAGTTTTATATAGGATTCTATGGCGTACAGGTAGCCAGTGGAGTTTAACTAAGAATGGAGATATATGAGTGTGGGAGTATTTTGGTATGTTGAATATACACCTAGCTATAGAATTTTGAAGAATTTGTAGTTTAGTAATATACGATGAGGGGGTATTATAAAGGATAAAATTGCAGTAGTCGAATAGAGGTAGGATGTAAGCAGAAGCTATAATAGTAGCAGTGGATATTGATATTGAATGACGAATAAGGCGTAGTGAATGTAGTTGATAGTTTAATAGTTTTGTTATGTGGGACAGTTGTCTGTAAAAATTAAAAGTATTGTCAAATATAACACCAAGATTTTTGACATGGGTTGAGTACATGATGAGCTGTCCATTAATGTTAATTGGAGGGGGAGTTGGTAACGTTTTACTTCGGAGTGGAAGGTGAAGGAATATAGCCTCGGTTTTAATTGGGTTAAAGACGAGGGAGTTTATTGTGAGCCAGTTATGAATGGTGGTAATAGTAGAGGAGAGGATGTCGGGTGCAAAATTAACGTTTTCTGTACATTTTACATAAAGTTGTATGTCGTCTGCATATGTATGGAAGCTAACTGGAGAATTCGAGATAAGGTGGAGAAGGGGAATTATGTAAATGTTAAAGAGTATTGGTCCAAGGACTGACCCTTGGGGAACACCGTGTGTTACAAGACGGGAAGATGAACGGGTTGAGTGAACTAAAACTGAGGAAGTTCGGTTGGTTATGAATGAGGATAGCCATTTGTGTGCAGTACCAGTGATACCTATAGATGTAAGACGGTGTATGAGAATCGTGTGGTAAATAGTGTCAAACGCAGAGGAGAGATCAAGTAGTGCGAGTATTGTGCCATTTTTGTTATCAAGGTTAGTGATGCTGTGTTATTCTTCTGTCATATAAAAGTGTTACTGTGTGATGATTGTAAAACATGTTTTAGATTAATGCATAAATAATATGAACTTATTTTTTTGTCTATAAACTTATATACTATATTATTAAAACTATATAAATTAGGTATAACAATGAGATTCAAAAAAGTTCAGAGCATCTTATTGGTCGATCGATATGCGTTGATTTATTTATTTAAATTTAAAAAAAAACCGTTGTTTTTAAATGTTTTACAATAATTATTAATAATTGATATCTTTGCTCCAATCATAATTAATAACAATTAGGGGAATATGATTTATTATCTGGGCCATAATAATAATAAATCAATCAAACTACTTCCTTTTATTTTTTGAAAGTCAAGGTAAGAAGATGTGTTTTTTAAATATATAGTTATTTTAAAAAGAAATAAATATTTAAATATAACTATTAAAATGAGTAGTTAGGTTATTAAAATAACTATTTTATATAATACACTCTTATTATAACTATTAATCATATTATATTTATTTAATAATTAAAATTTGTTAATAAATTTTAATAATCATTAATAAATATTTTAATATTTATTGCGCTATTTAATAATTTTATTTAACAAATATTTTATAGATTATACATATACACTGTTTATTATTTAATATTATAAGTATAATATTATATTTAATTACGATATATAGTAATATGAATATGAACTTTTAAGATTCATACTATTACAAAAAAAATGCAATTTATGACGTTTTTTAAAAACGATATTTATTTAAATTGTAAAATTAACTAAGTTATCTATATTATTATTATTAAATATATACAGCACATAGTTCTTCAAATATTGTAGATTATTATTAATATATTTTATTTACTTATAAATTAATAATTAAGATAGTTGAACGTGCCTAGTAAACTTACATATTTATATTTTAATATTAAAATCTGTCAATCTTAAAACAAATGATTTTTTA
The DNA here is from genome assembly GCA_964019155.1 of Osedax fenrisi. Taxonomy (NCBI): domain Eukaryota; kingdom Metazoa; phylum Annelida; class Polychaeta; order Sabellida; family Siboglinidae; genus Osedax; species Osedax fenrisi. The sequence goes on along the minus strand of OZ025246.1, from coordinate 10,801,298 downwards.
CAAAGATACAAGTAATTACAATGGTATAATGGATCTATTTAAATTCTCATAAATGTATAATAAAACTATGAATTTGCGATTTTTGTGCATATACTTATATTTATTTTATATAATATATTAAATAGTAATTATATTGTATTTATTTAATTCTAATATTAATTATAAATGTTATTAATTAATTAGTTATTGTAGTTTATTTAATACACATTTAAAATTTGTATTTATTAAAATTTATATAAAAATATTTAAGATATGTATTGCTATTACAATGATAATTATTGTTTAACTTACATGCATGTACTTATTTCAATTTTATTTGATAATTAAATAATAACTTATTGATATATTGTATGTATTATTGATATATTTAATATAAATATGTTCTTATTTTAGCTCAAACATGTCACTTCAATTGCTTGAAAAATATCGTACGCCTGAAACTGATGGAGTAAAAGTTGGTAATATTTTATATTTATTAAGAAATGGCCTAACTGTGACTGAATGTATTGCTAAATTAAATTTAGATTCTAGTTTTTATAAACAAATTAAAGATTTTAATCGTAGAATGACAGCAAGTTTTAAAAAACTTAGAAACAAAGATAAAACTCTATTTGTGGATTGGTGTGAAGAATATTTATCACATTCTAAAAATAATGAAATACTTATAAAACCTACATCGCGTAGTACGCTATATAATAATAAACTAATTATAATTCGCTGTGCGAATCTTAGAAAACGCAATGCAATGATGTACTATAAATCTAAAATATCTCAATTAGAATTAGAAAATTCTAAATTAGTTTTAACAGTAAATTCGAATAAAAAGAAACTCTATTTAATTAAGAGTCAATTGAGGTATAATAAGAATAAGATTATCTTAAATAAATTACCTAAAACTGAGTGTTGCCATTTAAAAAGTAATATACACGCACTGAAAAAGCGTATAGCATATATGAAATCTTGCCATCAATCCTCGATAAAGTCTATCGAAAATTTGCACAAAAGTAAGGTTAACGAATTGAATTTAAAAATAGATAGATTAAACGATGATTTAGTACACGACCATCAGTCACAGAGTATTGTCGCTAAACCATCAAATTCAAAAAGTTATAGTTGTGATTTACGTATGTTAGTTTATATCTTACTGAATGGCCAGACACCAATTGTCTCCGTCCCAAATACGATTTTAAATATATCTAAATTAGTAGATATTTTTAATATTGATAATTGTCCATGTGTATTTACGGTTAATAATATGTCGAGAGAGTTATACATATTGTCAAATTATTTTGCTAGTCAATTTATATTTGATAATCATAATATAACTCTGGGATTCGATGCCACTACCCAGGAAGGAGTTCATGTCAATTGTATTTATGTTACCAATGGGACATCTGTGCATGTCATTGATATTGATCAACTTCCTGGTGGTACGGCAGTTGATTATTGTGATCATATCACAACATGTATTAACAGCCTGGCCAGAGTATACTGTCATTATAATGGGGGGGATGTACAAATTATTGAACATGATATTGTTAGCAGAATTAGTAATACAATTACTGATAGGGCCACAGTTAATCAAGCAACTATTAAAATGTTAAATGATCGTTGGTCAATTGATTTGAATATCTGTTATTGTCACTTACACCCCCTCGATACCATATCGTCCTCTACACGGTCAGCATTAAAAAAGGCTCAAATATCTACAGGTACTTTATTTGCAACAGATTGTTTTGCTGCCAATATTGTTATCGCTTTGGATAAACTTCGGTTTAATGACGGTACTGGTGCTCCATCAGCTTTTAAAAGCTATTTCCGTGATGGCAAGCTATCAGTTTCAGAATTTCCTCGTTATAGAGGAAACAGGCTACATATTCTATATACATTATCCTGTCAATATTATCGTAATAGAATATATATCATTAGCAACATTCTTAGATAATCTGAGTCATAAGAGATTAGCTCATGCTATATCTAGAGATTTTTCTCAAGATGAAGCATTAGAGCAGCTATGTCTCTTAGGAATTGTGGGTAAATTGCTGACGGGACCATGGTTGAAAGAGTTTTACAACGATGTAACTCCCAGTAGAGGACATTATGGTGCAGTAGAAATTATCAAAGGTGTTATATCAAAATTGAAATATACAATAGATCAACCATCAGATATTCTCGTACAAACTCATGATTATTTTGGCACACAGTTACCAGATAATGATTTAGTATTAAATGATTGAAGGGAAATTATCCCTAGTCCCAGGTTTTTAAACATGGTGGAAGTGAGTATAGATGCATCGATAAAGACTCTTGAGTCTCAATATAAAGCCTATTTCAATGTTTATATAACACCTGCACTGCTAAATATGACAGCTAGCGTACCAGATCACAACATTGCATCTGAACAATGTATGGTTTTATTTAGCGATTTACTCGACAAATCTAGAAATGCTATTTTAGGTCATATAGCCGCAAAACTAGTATCTAGAAAAAATATTGTTTTAAATAATTTAATATTGATGGATATAACAAGTAGAAATACTTTAATATCCAAGGTAATCGATATTAGTAATTTAGAACGAAAAGATAAAATTTCTTATAGAAAATCTACTCTTGTTGTTATTGATAATCGTTTACTCGAAAAGTTAAATACCAAGTTAAATAGAGATAGAAAGAAAATAGAATTAATATTTAAAAATTGTACTACAAATGATTCACTTCTATCTATTTTACTAACAAAACAATTTGAACACGTTACCGATGTTCAAAAAGATATGATACTGCATACGTTCTCTGGTGATATTGTCGGATACAATATCACACATTCTTGGATGGATGATAGCTCTAATATACTGTACCTCGGTACGGTTAAGAAATTTAGTAAATCCAAGTCTGTATATAAAATATCATATTGGCTAGAAGGTGATGTTGACAATGCAGAAGAATATGACTTGCATGTTCGCCAATTAATAGTTGATATAATAGATAATGATTTAACTTTTATTTTAAATAATGATTTAGATAATAATTTAGGTGATCATGCTATTTTACAAATTAACAATTATAGTCGTACGTATAGAAAACGTAAGCCTAATCCAAAATATACATAGGTTCAAATCCCATGTTTTAATATATAATAAAATCATTAGTATTAATTTTGTTTATGTAAATAAGTCTTTTTTATTGTAAACACATTTTGAATTGTAATATATTCATATAATACCTCTGCCATTATGGTGTATAAAATAAATTTATATTCATATACCATGAAATAGTTGGTAATTAATAAGTCATACTTCCAATTTTCTAACTTAACTTCTAGTCGGTCATAATACGAATTACTAATCCTAAATATTTTAAAAAAAATGTGAAATGAAATTATATTCACTTTATTAATTAAGGTGTGATGGACCTTTACACTGTATTTTTATATATTTTATTAGAATCAGTTTCAATGCCTTATGTACGATTATAGAAAATTATATGCATTTTATTTAAATTATTAATATTTATGTTATTCTACCTATGATATTTAGTTTATTAAAATGTACTTCAATGGTTTGATATGGAAGTGGCCTACGGGCAGCTGTATTACTTTTGAGTGAAATATAAATTGTTTATCATAGATATATTAATTCGGTACACTGGCAATTTAGTTACTTGTGATAAGGCATAAGAAAGAGAATAGTGAGAATCTAAAATTTTAGATTTTTAAATTAACAGTTGGTATATATTTCAGGATTGATCACGACATACTGAAATTTTATCTTTTTAGATTAATAATTAATACAAATTTCAGGATTCATGTTTGCATGTAGAAAGTTAAGACTAGTTCTTAATTACTCGTAGAATAGAATAAAATTGAATAATATGATGGGTTTGGAATATATAATCGAAAGTGGGTGCGAGAGGTTTTATGTTGGGTGGGACTGGGTGAACAATTAAGCCACTTATTGGCTAATGCTATTTGCAAAACCAAAACAAACAACAAAACAAACAAATAAAAAAAAACAACCAAAAACAAAAAAAAACAAACAAAAAAAAACAACCAAAAACAAACAAACAAAAAAAAAAAAAACAAAAAAAAACAAACAACCAAAAGCAAAACAAACAAAACCTATAAGGGTGCTACTGGACCCAACAAATATATATCCTGTAGGATAATAATATTAAAAAATGTAATACAAAAATAATATAACAAAAAGAACATAATAAAAATAATATTAACAAAATATCCTAAAAAGCCAACTCAGTATGAGGATAAGCAATATTGATAATACACACAGAAACGTTCACCTAGTAGGGGCCATATATTATGTATATATATATATATATATATATATATATATATATATATATATATACAAAAAGTAACACATTAAAACATATATAAATATATATATATCTGCAATTAAAAAAAATTTCAACATTATTATTATATGTATATATATACATATATATATATTGAATATATATATATATATAAGTAACACATTAAAACATACAAATCTATTTATATATTAAATAAATATATATCATCACATACAAAACATTATTTTATATATATCATATAATATATATATAAATATTGAATAGATATACATTAAAACAGATACAAATCTATTTATATATTGAATACATATATATATCATACATTAAAACATTACTATATATATATATATATATATATATATATATATATAAATATTGAATATATATAAGTAACACATTAAAACAGATACAAATATATTTATATATAAAGTGATATAAAGTGAATGAATATATAAATTAAAACATTATATATATATATATAAATTGAACACAATAAAACATTAAATTATGGCCATCATGGGAAATTAAGCCATGTGGGAAAACCTATGACCCAATGCACCTAACGACGATTATATCCGAATCCCATCCTATGTTATTTGATTTAATTTTATTCTATGAATAGTTATTAATTTTTCTTATCGGTCTTCATGTGATAATGGAAAATGGAAGGAGTATGAACTTATTGATTTGATAATATATTATTTTGGTATCTTATCATGAATCTTGTTATGGTTATTGACTGTGAAGGTGGAAATTTAGAGTTTTGGCTTATCGCTATAATTTTTCTTGTAATTTTGAACATGTAAATACATTTTTTTCTGTACGTAGTCAGTATATATATAATAAACAATTTATATTTTAAGCAAATTAATAACGCCTAGCCGGTGAGGGATATAAAATACTTACGTATCTATACTATTGAATTATATGATATTATATTATATATTATGTAGAATACCTTAATATTAATATTATTTATAAAAATTATAAAATGAAATACTTTTATTATAAACTTAAAATATATAATGTACAGCATGTAATAAATGTAGTTGTATAAATCCAATCTAATATCTATGAAATTATTAGAATGAAAACTATTTAAAATTGAACCTTTTTCCTATGCATTCACAATGCCTTGTCGTGGCGCATAGGCTCTCTGTATAATACACTCATAATAATGTAAATATTTCTGTATTAATCACCGTCTAAATTGTGAATTATAATGATAGTATATCCCTTAATTTATTACCTTGTACTGCACCTATCTACTTTATAGGTGATGTTTGAAACTTCATATGTTCGTTCCGGCCTGCTTCTAATTCTATAAAAGATTGGAGGCTTCTAAGACACTGGAAATATGGAATTCTGCTACTGAAAACTAATTTAAGGTTAACTAATTAATTATTATTGTTAACTATATACATGTTTTACTATAAGTTTCCCGTAAAATCAATTTTATAATGTAATTTTCTTGTACATGTATCAATTAATAATTTTTTATTTTCCCTAATTAATTTACTGAACCTATCTACTATATAGGAGATGTATGAAACTGCAGATGAATGCTGTGGTCTGTTGCTAATGCCTATACAAGATTGGAGACTTACAAGACACATGAATTATGGAATTCTACGGATTGAAATATCATATTTAAAACTATTTTAAAATAAAATTTAAATACTTTTATTGTATATAACTATTATTTATTTTATTTATACATAAATATATAAGGAAATGTGTAATCTACTATTAAATACTTAAATTATACGTTATTTAATTTCATGCATAAATATTCTTTTAGTTATTTTTAATGGAAATAATTTGAGGCAATGTAATCTAATATTAAATACTTAAATTATACATTATTTAATTTCATATATAAATATTCATTTAGTTATTTTTAATGGAAATAATTATATATAACTTATTAATTTGATACATACATATTAATTAGGTTATTTTTAATGGAAATAATGCTAGAAAATTTATTTATCTAAAATATATATTTGAACAAAATTTAAAATATTTTGCAAAAGTAATATAATTTGTTAACATATTTTATAACTAATTAAATATATTAATAATTAATAAGAAAAAAAATTTATTTAAAAAAAAATATTAAAAATTATAAAAAAATATTAAAAAATAAATGGCCAGTTGAAATTTGAGACTTATATGACCATTTTGAAAAAATAAAATAAATGTTATAAATCTATAGCGTAGTATATATTTAAGAGAACAATGTGTTAAAAAATTGATGTATAATATTAATTAATGATTGCTGTACATTAAATTTTATTTTTATGACCAAACAATTTGTATACTTCACATGTAAATATTGGCTAATTTTTAGCTCATAAATTGACCAGTTTTTGATCTATAACTTTTTATTTAGTTATCCGATTAAAAAATTAATATATGACTCTTATATTACTTTTTCATGCTCTTTCCAATGGTACTAATTATTTTAAACTAGCATCACTAGAAAAAATCTCATTGTTATACCTATATAAATGGCTAACTAAATTTCATTAGCTTATAAGCTAATAAAATTTAGTTAGCCATTTATAATTACACCTGGTTTCTAATATATATATATATATATATATATATATAATATATTATTTTATAATGGACCTATATTATGGAATAATTTAGAAAATTCTTTTAAAACTTATCTATCGAAATCAGTATTAAAAAGGAATTTGAAAAAACGATATATAAATCAATATCTATAATAAAATTGTATGTATACATCTATAGATTAATTGAAATTTTTGAATTGACATATTTACTAATGATAACTAATGATAACACTTTGACTAAGGATACATATTTAACTAATGATAACTCTTTGACTAAGGATACATATTTAACTAATGATAATTATTAATAAATGAGAACTATTAAACTAATGATATTTAAACTTTAGAATTTACATAAATATATTTTTGAATATATAAAAAAAACCATAAAATAAAATATTTTTTTTTTTTTAAACCTTTTAACTGTTTTTAAAACCTTTAACTTATGTGTGTTTTAGTATTTTATTTTTTAATTTAAATTTTCTTGAGGTCTATATAATTAATATGAAATTGTAAGTGATTATTTTTGTGTATTGTATTATTATTGTATATTAGGTGTGGTTGTAGTTGTATAGCTTTGTATTGTGTTTTTTACGTTTTGTTTAATTACCTAATTATTTTGTTTTAATTTTATTATATTTTATTTTTTTTATTTATTTATCTTATCTCAAATTTTATTTACATGATGAATGGCATTATGGGGAGTTTTTTAAAAATATTTATATTGTTTAACAATTTAAAAAAGTAATCTATATGAATATACATTTATAGTAACATTTTAACTATTTTATATTGTGTTTTTTTGGTGACGGAGTGGCTGATGTTTTTGTAGTTGTGTGGTATGGTACGTGTCGGGGAAAGGGATATACTTTTACTGAGAGGAAAGTATTGCCAGTGTTCTTATTATTGGCACAAATAGGATCCCTAAGGCATTGGACCTGAAGAACCCATACCCCTGAAGTTGATACACCATATATCCTCATTAATTTCAATTACTATTGGCTACTCTGGTTATAATTTTAATGATTAAATATATCGTATTTTTATAAGTGTATTATTCTAATAGATTACTAAATAATTAAATTTTATTTATAATTTGTTTTTTAACATATATTTTTGTATATATTTTTGTGTATATATTTTATATACATATATATTTCTTTTACTAACTTTAACTCTTAATATTTTATTTATTTTTATTTTACTTTTACTATAATTTTCTCCTCATAATTGTCCTATAGGAAAGTGAAATAGGTAAACGACTAGATAAGCATAGCGCTTCTTCGTTTACCATGGTCATACCTAAATTCTGATTATTATATATATATATATATATATATATATATATATATATATATATATTTAAGATAATATCATATATGAACTATAGCATTAATTTCAAATATTTAAATAATAAAGAAATGATTTATATAGTATATATTAAATGTTATCAATTAATGTATATATGCCTATATGAATATAATTATAATTTATTTGATGACAAATTTTATATAAATTGAAATATTTGCAATTAACACGTTTTATATTTTTAATAATTTTTTAGGATTAATTATATAATTTAAAATATATCATAATATATCATAATATATCAGTTATCAGACTTACTATAGTAAATTAAAAATGGATTAATAATTAATATATATATATATATATTAATCCTTTTTTAATTTATAATTACTCTATATCACGTTAATATTAAGCCTGGTTTTGTATTTTCATCGATTTAGATTAGAACACTTCAATCATTAGTTAATCTATACTTTGTGTTATAACGGTCATTTCTAATACTTTATGTAAAACAAGGTGATTGTTCTAGTGTGATTTTTCATATAAATATATATATATATATATATATATATATTTTTTGCCGAGCTAGCTCGACCTGGTAAGTTAAGGTATATATATATATATATCATATTAATTTATTACTAACTAATATATTTAATTACTATAAATATAAAGAAATATAAAATATTTTCAGTATTACATTAATAATTATGCACTTTAATAGTTATAATAAATTCAGTGGTACCCCTATTTAGATAAATAGATATATTTATTGAATACATAAAATAGATTTATAAAATCATATATTTCTATAATACGATAATTCATATTATTAATAAATTCATATTACATTATATTAATAAAACCATGTACTTATATTTTTTAGTCGGTTATATATATTATGGGTTATATATTACACATATATATTTTATAAATTAATAAATAATAATTATACTTACCGATTATTATACAATGTTTTAATTAGAATGACAATTTATATATATATATATACATATTATTAATTATATAACATATTTATTTATATTTATATAAACTAGTTATATAATTTTTATTTACACGATAATTAATATTTCAAATATTATGAAAACATTATAATGTTAACAGTATAATATATAAAGTAAGTAAGTAAATAATTTATTTATACATTCGTTACATTCATGATATATATTCTAAAATCTCATAATTATGAGATGTTAACATCTCTAATATATATATATATATATATATATATATATATATATATATATATATATATATATATAGGGCTGCTATTAAGTACAACAAAGGATAATATCATTGCCACCGAGTATACCCAGGATGCGTAGAACATCAACTTTCAGGTAAGGGTGCTCCAAATCCTATATCATTAGATATTACACCATTGCCAGAGGTGTAAACGCTGATATCCTTATTCCCCGATGCATACTATACATCCCTAATACACCCAATGCCTCAAGCATATCCAATCATGTAACCAAACACACCCATATATACTAATATATACTAATGTATGATAAAACAAAAAAACAAAAATTATACATTATAATGATAAATATAAAAATTATATAAATTAAATTAGAAATTAAAAAAAAAGTAAATAATTAATAGTACACTATAATAATTTTAAAATAATATTAAATAATATTTCTCGTAATCCTTCTCATCATGTATAAAACATAAACATAAATTGTAAAATACTAGATAACTTATAATAACAAATAGTAAGTAACATAATGCATAACTGTAATATATCCTACATATATACATACTATTATATAAATTAATATATAATATACATGGAATAAAAATAAATCATAGATATATAGAAAACATATAATATATAGAATAAATCAAGAAAAATATTACCATAATAAAAAAATAATAAAAGAAACATTTTTTTAAATAAAAAAAAATAGATTATATATTTGTCAGTAGAAATATTATAATGCATGCCACCTAAAAAAGCGAATATTATTTAATTATAAAAAAATTAATTAAAAAGAAATATTAAAATGTTATAAATAAATGATATCTTTAGTTATAGTTGTATAAAAGTAAAAGTTCATAATATGTAATGTAAAAATGTGTGTGTAATTATATAAAATATATATCATTAGTCAATTATATGAAAATGATAATAAAGTAGAATACAAGTAAGTGTATATACAAAATATTATATAATAATTTTTTAATTTGTAAAATTTAACATTAGTCAATAAAATAATAGTGTTAATAAAAGTATATCATTAGTCTTTATATAAACTTATTAAATATTTTTTATAGTTTTTATTAAATTTATTTGGATTATTATTGTATTTCAGATTTATGTTTAGGTTATTCCATAATTGTGGTCCAACATTAGTCAAACAAAAAGCTTTTCGATCTGTTCTGACTTTTATTCTATAAAATAGATTTTTATTATAAGTTTTTATTTTATATAATTTATGTAAATTTATAGTCAATATTTTATTATTTGCCCTGTTCATAAATGTAGCTGTATTATATTTCACAATATCACTAAATTTTAAAATGTTGAATGTTGAATGCAATTTATTATAATTAGAACTATTATACTGTGTACCTAATATGCATTTTAACGCTCGTTTTTGTATAATAGTTATTTTTAATAAACTAGACACAAAAGTATTTCCCCATATATGAACACAATAATTTAGGTGTGAATAAAAAAAAGAATTATATAGTAAAATTAATGTTTTTATATCGAATTTATGTTTTACTTTATTTAAAATAGCGATTGATCTACAAAGTTTTGTTGCTACATAATTTATTTGTTTTTTCAATTAAGCTTGTCGTCAATATATACACCTACATTTTTTATATAAGTTACTTGTTTTAATTTAATATTATTAATATATAAATTTAAGTTTATATTTTCATTTTTATTTCTGATATTAAAAAGTAAGACATTAGTTTTATTGATATTTATAGATAATTTATTTATATTAAGCCATTTAAATAATTTATTTATATCTGTTTGCATTTTATCTTTAAGATTTAAAATTGTTTTATCATACAATATTAAGTTAGTATCATCTGCGAATAAAATAGGTTTAAAATTATTTGAAATTGTCGGTAAGTCATTATTATATAAAATAAATAAAAGTGGTCCAAGAACAGATCCTTGTGGAACTCCACATGTAATATTATTATAATTTGAATTTTGACCATTTTGGGATACATATTGTTCCCTTTCAGATAAATAACTTTTTATTAAATTAAAAGCTGTACCTATAATTCCATATATAAAAAATGTATTTAACAATATGGTATGATCTAGTGTATCGAATGCTTTTCGTAGATCGATTGAAATAATTGCACATTTTTATAATGATTCAAATTTATCACTTATGATCTCAATTGTTTCAGAAATAGCATCTGCTGTTGAAATATTATTTCTGAAACCATATCGGCACTCATTAATTATGTTGTGTTTATTTATGAAATTCAAAATTCGATTTTTTACCAATCTTTCTGATATCTTAGATAAGTGTGGGAGTAACGATATAGGTCTATAGTTCTCTGTTTTTTTTTCTATCTCCTGATTTATATAGTGGTATTATTTTAGATTTTTTTAATATATTCGGAAAATATCCATCTGATAAGGATCGGTTAAATAAATGAGTAATAATAGGAAACATTTCTGTACTTATATTTTTTATAATATACATATTAATGTCATTGAAATCAGTACTATATTTTATTTTTGTATTTGATATTTCTTTTTGTATTTCAGTTAAATTCGTAGGTAATAAAAACAATGATTCTTTAGTATTTTCATTCATTGTTGAATATATAGATTCATTACTAGGTTCATTAATTATTTGTTTAGCCAAATTCGGTCCAATACTACTAAAATAGTCGTTAAATTCTATGGAAGTTTGATTATGTAATGAATTAATTTTTTTTTTGTATTTATAACTTTATTTATAATATAAATAATTATATAAATAGTCCATGTATTTTTTATGTTATTATGATTGTTTGTTACTTTTGAAGAATAAAACAAATATTCAGATTTTCGTAATAAAGTTGTCAATATATTTTTATATTTTTTATAATAAATAAATTTTTCTGTAGTTTTGTTTTTTAAAATATTTCTATACAATTTTTTTTTATTTATGCATTTTATTAAACTAGAATAAATCCATGGTTTTTTAATTTTGTTATTATCTTTTATTTATATAATAGGACATTTATCATTATACAATCTTATTAAATCAACATTAAATTTATTAAATATATAATCTATAGTATTAGTATTAACCTATCTGTATAAATATAATCCCAGTTATGTTTGATTATACTATCTTTTACATTATTTATTGTGGTATCATTAATGTGTCTAATATATTTATATTTCAATTTGTTTTTTTTTTATAATTTGTTGTTTCACATTCATATACAACATATATAGGAAGGTGATCACTTACATCGCTGATTATAATATCGTTGACTATAGGTTTGTAATTACAATTACAATATATATTATAAATTGATGAGTTTATATGTATTCCATATCTTGTTGATTTTGTAATTAATGGATAACAACCTAAACTGTAAATGTTATCTAAAAAATATTTAATTTTATTGTTATTTATTAAAATATTAATATTAAAATCTCCCACCAAAAAAAGGTCCCTATTAGCCGAAAAGTAATTAAAATGTGTATAAATAAAATCACTAAAATCTATTATATCAGCTTTAGGCGATTTGTATATACCACTAATTAAAATGTTTTTATTATTAATATTTAAAGTATCGTAAGATTATCCACAAATTCATGTTTTGATATGCATAAATTATCAATAGTATTATAGTTTAAATGGTTTTGTATAAAGATAGAAACACCCCCACAAAACCTGCATTGTTATTGTATGTGTTATTTATAAAGTTATTACGTGTTATATGGCATGCATTATAATTTTCAATTTAATATAAATCTTTATTGTATTCTTGTAACCAAGTTTCGCTTATCACAATTATGTTGAATTTAATTTCTATTGAATCTAATAACATTATTATTTCATCAAAATTGTGTACGAAACTTCGTGCATTTAAATGAAATATTGATAGGCCGTTATTAGATTCATATTTTATTGATTTACATTCAACATAATTGCATTCTATTTGTAGATTTTTATTTAAATATTCATCGGACATATATTCATAATTAGTATGTGTTTCATTATTATTATATAATTCATTATTACTGTCATAATAGTTATTATTATTGTAAACCATAATATAAAATATAAATTAATGTAAATAAAAAAGATTAAGTATATATATATATATAAATAAATAAGTAACGTAAATAATAAGAACAATAAAAACAAGAATATAAATATAATACAAAATTTAATAAAACTACAATATATAATTAAAATATATATATATATTTATACATATATATTTACCAACTTATATTTTCGTAATTAACATCAAAGAACCAAATATATATTCTATCTATTTTCATTGGTTCGGGTAATATTAAAAGACATCTATGAAAATAAGAGTAACCAGGGGCCTTATTTATATATAATCCCTGTTTATATTAGTTGATATCATTATTATTATTATTATTATTATTATTATTATTATTATTATTATTATTATTATTATTATTATTATTATTATTATTATTTTTATTATTATTATTATTATTATTATTATTATTATTATTATTATTATTATTATTATTATTATTATTATTATTATTATTATTATTATTATTATTATTATTATTATTATTATTATTATTATTATTATTATTATTATTATTATTATTATTATTATTATTATTATTATTATTATTATTATTATTATTATTATTATTATTATTATTATTATTATTATTATTATTATTATTATTATTATTATTATTATTATTATTATTATTATTATTATTATTATTATTATTATTATTATTATTATTATTATTATTATTATTATTATTATTATTATTATTATTATTATTATTATTATTATTATTATTATTATTATTATTATTATTATTATTATTATTATTATTATTATTATTATTATTATTATTATTATTATTATTATTATTATTATTATTATTATTATTATTATTATTATTATTATTATTATTATTATTATTATTATTATTATTATTATTATTATTATTATTATTATTATTATTATTGAATTGAATTGAATTGAATTGAATTGAATTTTATTCATGATAATTCATAAATATAAATATTAAAGTATACAGTAAACATTTAAACTAACAATAGGAAATAAGTAAGTTAATTAAATTAATATATATAAAATAAATATCAAACGTTCGCAATACATAAGATTAAGATAGAATTAGATAATATTAACATGATATATCTTACATAAGATATTGAATTTATGAATTACATGGAACGGTTACATGCTATAGCATGTATATAAGCATATATATATATAAGATAATAATAAAAATGACAATAAATTAAGTAATAGATCGCATAATAGATAAGTATCTATTAAAATTAATTTTATTTATACGAGATTTGAAACAGTTCAAGGATGGAGAATGAACTGTTTCATAATCAAGATTATTCCATGTATTTATTATACGGTTATTTAGATAGTTCATATGTACATTTGTTCGTGACTTACAAGTCAGGAGTTTTAAGTCATGGCCACGTGTTCTAGAATTTTTCTTGGTAAAATATAATATTTCAGAGTAGTCAACCTTGCATAGATTATTAACTAGCTTGAATGTCATAATCAGGTCATTGTGAATACGCCGTAGTTCGAGATATTTTAGTCCAAGGTAATTTAGTCGTTCATTATAATTAGTATATTTTAGTCCACAAGTACCAAATAGCCTCCTTGTGAATAATCTTTGAACACTTTCGAGCTTGTCGGTTAGTCCATTGTAACGTCTTGCTTTAATACCAGGATTCCAAACAGTTGTGGCAAATTCTAATTTTGGCCGAGCATATGTAATATAAGATTTTAAAAGCATTGTAACATCGCTACTTATAAAGCATCTAAATAAATTATTAATAGTCATTAGAGCAGCACCTCTACAACACTCTATTACATGCTTATCAAAATACAAACAATTATCAAATATTATACCTAGATCTTTATTTGAAATACAGTTATTAATAAGTTTGTTTTCTATATAATATGTTGGTACTAGAATGCTATTTAATGACATTAGATTGGTTTTATTTGGTGCTATATCAAGTTGCCAGATTTTGCTCCATGATAGAATTGAGTTAATTGCTAATTACATCAGTTTTCTATCCGATAGGTTATTAGATTGTAGATGTATTTTAGTGTCATCTGCAAATAAATCTATTTTAATTTTATCAGAGAATATATTAGTTATATCATTAATAAAAATTATGAAAAGTAAAGGTCCAATAACTGAACCTTGGGGCACACCTGATAGTACATTTTTGAATTTGGAATACGAGTGATTTATTTTTACAGATTGTTTCCTATTGGTTAGGAAACATTCGATCCATTTTAATATATTACCAGCTATACCTATATCTTTTAATATTATTAATAGTTGTATATGCGATACTTTATCAAACGCTTTTTTGAAATCAAAATAAATAATATCAATATATTTGTTATCATTTATGGCAGAGGTCCATTTATTTAGGCACGCCAATAATTGTAACTCTACTGACTTACCACTCATAAAACCAAATTGATGTTTTGATAAAAGTGAGTTTTTCAGTAGGAATAATTTAATGTGTTTTGTAATTAATCGTTCAAATACTCTTGATATAATACTAGTTATAGAAATTGGTCTATAATTTTCTCTTCTAGAGGGATCACCTTTCTTAAAAATCTCTGTTATAAAATTATATTTCCATTTTATAGGACATGAATCATTTTCAATAGATTTGTTAAATATTATAGATAATGGTAATGCTAAGTCATATGAGAATTTTTGTAAAATATAAGATGGTATTTCATCTGGCGGAATTGTACATGATTTAGAAAGTTTACATAAGCATATTCTAACCATTTCTCTAGTGAATATAATATCATTTATAGTATTTTCTGTTTTTAGTGTATGCTCTGGAATTATACCATTATCATTTGTAAATACTGATGTGAATTGATCATTCAATAGTACAGCTTTATTATAATCAAGTGACGCATATGAATTATCATATTTAATTAATGGAGATATTTCATTGTGAAATGATAATCTCGAATTAACATACTTATAAAACAAAGATTTATTATTAGAATTAATAACCTTGTACTCTCTCTGCAAGATATACTTTTGAATATTATAATGTAGAAGTGATTGTGAGTCTCTCCATTTGTTATTATGAATAGTTGACTTATTCCTATTTTTGAAATTTCTTAAACATTTTGATTGAACAGAGTGTATATATTTGGGGTATTTATGTGCATTGGTAGACAATTTTGACATTGGAACAGTTTTACTAAATATATCTAACATAGTTGAGTAAAAAATATTTATAGTTTCATCGATATCTTTACCATATGATAATATATTTTCCCATTGTGTATTTTTTAATAATGAATACATTAAAATAAAATTTGCTTTTTTAAAATTTGGTAGTATTGGGTTTACGGAATGTGTGGACATGGATAAAATATTGAAAGAAAAAGAAAAGTGATCGCTAATATGTTTATTTATACCAAATTTGGGTTCTTTAGAAATATTAGATAATAAAAGTGAATCATTGATAAAAAGTAAGTCGAGTATATTATTTAGTCTAGTTGGAAAAGTTATATATTGTAAAGAGAATTTTCTGTGATGCATTCAATTAACTTATTATAACTCATTGGGTAGTTTGGACAAGATACAGTATCCCAATTAATTAAGGGTAAATTAAAGTCTCCTAATAATATACTAGGATAGTGAATATTACATAAATATGATATTATTATTATTATTATTATTATTATTTTTATTATTATTATTATTATTATTATTATTATTATTATTATTATTATTATTATTATTATTATTATTATTATTATTATTATTATTATTATTATTATTATTATTATTATTATTATTATTATTATTATTATTATTATTATTATTATTATTATTATTATTATTATTATTATTATTATTATTATTATTATTATTATTATTATTATTATTATTATTATTATTATTATTATTATTATTATTATTATTATTATTATTATTATTATTATTATTATTATTATTATTATTATTATTATTATTATTATTATTATTATTATTATTATTATTATTATTATTATTATTATTATTATTATTATTATTATTATTATTATTATTATTATTATTATTATTATTATTATTATTATTATTATTATTATTATTATTATTATTATTATTATTATTATTATTATTATTATTATTATTATTATTATTATTATTATTATTATTATTATTATTATTATTATTATTATTATTATTATTATTATTATTATTATTATTATTATTATTATTATTATTATTATTATTATTATTATTATTATTATTATTATTATTATTATTATTATTATTATTATTATTATTATTATTATTATTGAAATACGTTATTGAAATAAAATAATAATTATACTATCATCAAAGTTACAATAAAAATAAAACTAAACGAAAAATAATCTAAAATAAAAATAAGATATAATTTATTGTATATATATATATATATAATATATATTATATAATTAATTGTAGTTATATATTTAAACTATACAATCTCGTGTATGCGATTGTAGTATAAGTATACTTATAATACAACATATAACCATCGAATTCTGAATTCCTATATTCTCATTGGCCGATACATACATTCCGTCCGTAAGTGCTCTATTAGTGTGGATGTGAAAACTGTAAGGATTCATATCAATTTCATCTTTGTCAAATTTTTTATTGTATGACGTACATTTCGTTCTATACTCCAAAATAGCTCCATATAAAGCATTGTTTTCGTAGTAATAATTTTTAGGAACTATCGAATATATATTTAGCTATGTTAATATGTATTATATTTATGAATGCATATATTATACTATAACATGAACTATAATTTAAACAATATATCAGAGTAACTTAGTAAAATACCAATCAACCAATCAACTAAATTAAAATATTGAAAATAATAAATATATGAGTTATATATATATATATATATACATATATATATATATATATATATATATATATATATATATATATACGAGAGAGTATATCTATCTATTATCAATAATATATAATATTATAAGTTTTCAAATTGAAAATGTATTACCTATTTACAAATTAATTTACAAATGTGTGATATTTAAATCGAGAAAAAAATTGAATAGTAACTATCTAGTATCACATATATTATATTTATTTTATTTATTTATATATATATATATATAATAATAATAATCAAAGTGCAGACAATAGACTGTATGAACATAAAAGCAGAGCTTATCTAGTCGTTAACCCAATGTTATTGTGGGGGAAAAATATATAAAATAAAAATAATATTAAATAAAATATTTTATTATAAAATTTCTATACAGGATATCAGTAATATGATTACTATTTGTATTACTGATATCCTGGATAGACATTTTTTGTCAAAGAGCCATACAAAAATCAACCTTGAATACTTTAAACTGATTGAAAATAAAAGTCGATAAAGGTGTGTCAACTTTGAGGAGTTGGGTTTTATATATACAATGACGTAATGAATTTACTTTCGCCAATATTATGATAACTGGCAACAATTGTACCTTCACAACAATTGTATCCTCATCCCCGATATGAACCATTACCAGCCACATAAATAATTATTATAAAATAATCGTGAATATCTTAAATATTTAAATACAAGTAGACAATAATATAAGCATATACAATAATACTGTTATAATGTTAAATTTAATTTAAATACATATGTAAGTAAATATAATATGTAAGTAATTAAGGTATATAAAATACAAAAATTTAAAACAAAATACAAAAATAAACCTAAAAAACCCCAAAATAATTCTCTTCATGTATTTAAAATAATTCTATAATGTGTTCATAAAATAATGTAAATCAATAAAACACTAACATTAAAAAATGATAAAAATATAATAAAATAAATATATAAATAAACTATATAAATAAAAGCTATAAAACTATAAAATAAAATATATAAAATAAATACTGACAAATACTGATAATATAAGGTATCCATACATTAATTGATATATCACATAATACTGTGATTAAAAATAGAAAATCTAAAATATAATATTAAAATAATATGACGATATTATAAATAATTTAAAAATTGTTTTTAAATTATATTAGAAATTTGTTTTATTTTTTGTAATCTGTTATACATCATTGTATCTTGCTTTTGTGTAAATTCTTACTTTTAAGAATAAAAGTTCTATGAAACAGATTTAAATTATAAGATTTAGTTTTCTAGCTCGAAATATGAATGCTATTCTATTCATTTTTATAATATCGTAAAATTCAAGAGAATAAGAAATAGTACAGATATTTTTATATTTGATTGTAATTTTTAGTGAAATAAAATTATTTTTTAAACTAGATCTGAAGGTATTCCTATAAATATTTGAACAATAATTAAGATGTAATAAAAATAAAGCATTATATAATAAAATTAAAGATTTCATATTTAATTTATGTGTAACTTTGTGTAAAATTGCGATTGTTCTAGAAAGTTTACTTGAAACATAATTGAGTTGCGATTTCCAATTCAATTTACAATCTATGATGACACCCTAAATATATATATATATATATATATAAGTGTGAGCATTATAGAATTCTGAGCCTAATATGCCAGTCAAGCTAAATTCTATTGAGAATTATATTAAATATATTAACCTCGAAAGCTGAAGAAGTACTTTCGGAAGAACAAGCTGGTTTTAGGAAAAGAGGAATCACCAATGAGCAGATATTAAATTGTAGAAATCTAATTGAAAAATACTTAGAAAACCAAAAGGACTTATATAATAATTTCATAGACTTTTAAAAGCTTTTGATAGAGTTTGGCATGATGGACTCTGGTTAACTCTCAATAAATATGGCATCGACTCTAATATAATTTTAATGATAACACAATTTTATAAAAATTCCATAAGCGCTATGCTGTTTAATAGTATCCAAGGTCAGATGTTCAAGACAACTGTTGGTGTGAAACAGGGATGTCTACTATCTCCTGTGCTTTTCAATTTATTTATTAAAGAGATTATGGCTGGAATTCAAGATGAACATATATCTACAATATTAATTGGTTGCCTAAATCTATCTAATCTCAGATTCGCAGATGATATAGACTTAATAGCTGGATCAAACGATGAACTTCAAATACTCATAAAACAATCAAATAATGCTAGTCGGTATGGAATGCAATCAGTGCAGAACATAGCAACATAATGATCAACAGTAATAACAGAAATCTTAATTCCAATATTCAATAAAATAGATGGCTCAAGCGACTCTGATATTAAAATAAGATTAGATCAAGATACATCAACTATGTTGAGGCTAACCACAATATGGAATAACAAAGATATCCATTTCAAGCTCAACTATAATCTATACCACTTTCTAGTATTGTCTATTCTAACTTATGGTTGGGAATCTGGACTATAAGTGACCTTTCAACAAAAAAACTACAAGGTTTCTAAAACAAATCTAACAGAAAACTTCGTAGAATATCATACAAAGAAAGGAAGACAAACGAGTATATTAAAGATATGATAATAAGTTTAATTTGTAAATATGAACCAATATTACATTCTATCCGTCGAAGAGAACTAAAATGGTACGGCCATACATTAGAAATTACAACATCAGAAAAACAATCCTCCAAGGTATGGTTGAGGATAATCACAAATGTGGTATACCAAAAAGAAAATGGATTGATGATATAAAAGAATGGAGCAAGATGACTCATTCTGACTTAATGGTGAGTCCACACGACCGCAACTAATGGAGGCGGTATTGTATAACATCCAGCACACTGAATTACCTACGATTCGCGAGTCAAGGGAATTAAGTAAAGTAAAGTATATATTGAATTGAATTGAATTGAATTGTTTATTTAAACACCAATATAGCGGGTGCCCTCTCTGTTGTATAACAATAACGAAAAATAATAAAAACAAATGAACAGAAAATACAAATAACAAACTTTAAAATTAAATCAACTTAGATATAAAGATTACATAAAGCGTATACACAAATAAATTAAGAAGTATTTAAATAATGTTTTAG
This sequence comes from Osedax fenrisi, assembly GCA_964019155.1. Lineage (NCBI taxonomy): Eukaryota > Metazoa > Annelida > Polychaeta > Sabellida > Siboglinidae > Osedax > Osedax fenrisi. Next base: position 10,779,773 of record OZ025246.1, on the reverse strand, counting down.
TTTATTTCTGAAACAATATAAGGATTGGACCATATATATATATTTACATATTTAACAATATATATGAATTATATTGTATATAAAATAAAAATTATGGGGGCTGGCGAAGTTAATTTTTTACTAAAAATATGTATATATACATTTTATTTATTAAATAATTAATTATCTTTAACTTACTAAATAAATCTACATTCGATTACATTATAGTATACGTCATGAGTTATGCTGTCATATAATATTCCGTCAGATCAGCTAAATATAATAATAAAATAATAATTATTTTAAAATATTAGGTCTTAAAAATATATTCCATTTTATGAATATACGATATTTAGTAGTAGTAGTAGTAGTAGTAGTAGTTGTAGTAGTAGTAGTAGTAGTAGTAGTAGTAGTAGTTGTTGTAGTAGTAGTAGTAGTAGTAGTATTAGTTGTTGTAGTAGTAGTAGTAGTAGTAGTAGTAGTAGTAGTAGTAGTAGTAGTAGTAGTAGTAGTAGTAGTAGTAGTAGTAGTAGTAGTAGTAATAGTAGTAGTAGTAGTAGTAGTAGTAGTAGTAGTAGTAATAGTAGTAAACCTGTAAACCTGTAAACCAATGGTTTATACACTTCTTATACTTGGTATAGTAGACAGACGTGTTGATTGATGTATACATTAATTTGAATTGCCAAAAACATAATCATAAAGATATGTTTTCAACAATTTCTTAAAAACTGCAGTAGATGTGGTTGATCTTATTTTTTGAGGGAGGGAATTCCAAATAGTAGGGGCCGATATATAAAAACTTCTTCTATTAGTTCTAGTCATATTTAACGATAAAGGGACAACTAACATATCAATATAAGCTTTCCTAGAGTTTATTTTATTTATACGTTTTGTTATGAGTGAGAAGATATAATTAGGGAAGTTATTATGGTAATCATTATGAATAATAAGAGATATTTTATAGATGATGCGAGATTTTATTGGAAGCCAGTGAAGTGATGCTGTAAGAGGTGAAATGTGTGTTCTAGAAAATTTCGGAATATTATAGATAACACGTACTGTGTTATTAAATAGAACCTGCAGGCTATTAGCTGGGTGTTGTTGGATATTTTTAAGTAGTACATTGCAATAATCAAATCGCGAAAGAATTAATGCAGTAGCTAGTGTAATGGCAGTATCAGTATTAATAAAAGGGCGGATGAGTCTGATTGTATAGAGATTATAGTTAACTGAACGAGCAATAGAACGGATATGTTGAGTCGGTGAAAGAGTTTCATCAATTATAAAACCAAGATTACGTATATTTTTAGATAAAGGTATAGAGTGATTAGAAACGATAACAGGTGGAGTTGGATATGCTAATGATAGACTGTTAGGTGAAGAAATTTTGATGGTCTCAGTTTTGGTGAAATTTAGCGAGAGAGAGTTATTGGTTAACCAAGTTGAAATGTCATTAATACAGTTGGTTAGTAGCAAAGGATTGGAAATATGGGAAGAGATATTAGTGTATATTTGTAAATCATCAGCGTATGCATGGAATTTGATAGATGGGTAGGATCTGAATATTTTAAATAATGGTAACATGTATATTTTAATAAGTATGGGGCCAAGGACAGATCCCTGTAGGACACCGTGAGTGAGAAGTCGAGGGGTAGAGGAATGATTGTCTATTTTAATATAGTGATGTCGATTTGTGAGGTATGATGTAAACCATTTGAGGGGGGTGCCTGTTATACCGATGGAAGTTAGTCGCGATATCATAATTTTGTGGTCAAGGGTATCAAATTCAGAAGAAAGGTCAAGTATACTTATACAGTATACACTATAGTGTTAGAATAAAACCATCCTTGTGCGACGATGACAAATGAAGATCGCTAAGTGATCACTATGTTAGGGCGGTCTCAGTTGACTTGTGAGCAGTATAGGCACTTTGGAATTTGTTAAGGATGTTATATTGGGAGAGATATGAAGTGAGCTGAGATGCAACAACACGTTCAAGTATCTTGGATATAATTATAAGGTTAGAAATCGGTCGATAATTATTAAGTGATGAGACATCTAAATTGGTAGTAGTAGTAGTAGTAGTAGTAGTAGTAGTAGTAGTTGTAGTAGTAGTAGTAGTAGTAGTAGTAGTAGTTTCTAGTTGTGGTGAGATAACACCCATACTAGCGGCTCCCCAAGGTTGCGGATAGGGGCACGACCATTAGATATAATGGTTAACTGCGAATAAATAAGCAGTGCCGGACAAAATCCTAGATATCCTTTGAATAATGAATCCTTTTCCTACAAGATATCATAAAACAGAAGCCACCCCCGCAGGGTTACGCAATCATCGGAAGCAGGGTGCTATCTGTGGTAAACCGAATTTGATTAATTGAAAGAATCGGCGAGGCACATCAATTCTCAAAGAATACTGTTAGCAGTTATATGGAGTGGCGACCAACGTACTCTTAATTGGAGGCGATTTTAACGCTCAACTAGGTCAAAACAATTGTAAACAAGCATATCATATAAACAGCAATAGGAACGGAGAAATGCTTAAAAATCTTCTTCTCGAGAATAAACTAGTTTGTTTAAACACACTCTTCCAAAAAAGACAAGGTCAGAAATGGACACATACAGCTCCAAACACCTGCACTTCACAAATAGACTACGTTATCATTAACAAGAAATGGAAGAACAGTGCAAAAAATTGTAGAGCATATAACTCCTTCGCTAGTATCGCCTCTGACCATCGAATCGTCTCAGCTCAAATAAAATTAAGCCTTAGAGCAAATAAGAAAAAAACGAGTAAGAACAAGCCATATGAATGGAGCTGTCTGAAAAAGAATACTGAAATAAGAAAATCATTCATCACAAACGTCAAAAACAGGTTTGAAATTCTTCTGAATACTTTATCCACAAAAACCGCTGACTCGACTTTTGCACATTTTGAAAATCATGCAAGGAAATAGCTAAAGAAATAATACCACTGAAACCAAAGTTAAAGAAAATACTACCATGGGAAACATTAGAAATATCCAACAAATTAACTATTCTACAAGAAACCGCAGAAAAACGAAACTCCCATCCAACAATAGAAAATATCAGAAAATTTAAAAAAGCACAAACAAATCTTGTACTTTCTTATGATAAAGAACAATCTGAATACATCCAGAGTAAGATTGATGAAATACAAAATGCTGTAAGAAATCAAAAATCAGCAAAAGCCTGGAAAATAGTAAACGAAGTAAGCTGAAGGAAAAACTCATGCAGATCAAAAATAAAGGCAAAAAATAACGAGGAACGTGTTAAACTTTGGCAAAAATATTTCCAAGATCTACTTGGTAAACCCACAAAGATCAAGGAGAATGAAGAAGAAATTTCGAAAATTGTAAATAGCGAATTAGATATAAAAAAAGGACTCTTCACACCTGACGAAATCATTATAGCTGTAAGAAGTATACAACATGGCAAAGCAGTAGGACTGGATGAAATCCCAGGAGAAGTCTGGAAATTAGGAGAATTCCAAGAAATTCTATTACACTTCTGCAATAGTGTATACAATCAAGATCCAATAAAAAGATGGAACGAAGGTTGTTTATTACCATTTCCAAAAAAAGGAAATATAGCTTTGACAAAGAATTATAGAGGTATCACTCTTACATCAATAGCTTCGAAAATATACAATCTGATGTTATTAAATAGAATAAGACCCAAGATAGAATATATCCTTAGAAAAAACCAAAACGGGTTTAGAACAAATCGATCAACAACTGGGCAAATATTAACCATTCTTCGTTTAATTGAAGGAGTAAAATCAAAAAATGTACCTGCTATACTTATATTTATTGATTTTTCGAAAGCGTTCGATTCAATCGACAGATTAAAATAAAAATATATTCTATCAGCATATGGGATACCAAAAGAAACGATCAACGCAATAATGATACTATATACAAACACTCGCGCAATGGTCAGATCACCAGATGGAGATACCACTTTCTTCGATATTACCATAGGAGTTCTGCAATGAGATACCTTAGCACCATATCTATTTATTATCTGTTTAGACTACATAATGAGAACATCGATTGATAATAACTCACAATATGGATTAACTCTCACAGAAAGAAAGTGCTCAAGATAACCCGCATTCACTATAACAGATGTAGACTATGCAGATGATATTGCAATCACCACCAATAACGTAAAAGAAGCCAATATCTTACTAAATAGTCTAGAAAAAACTGCAAAAGAAATCGGATTTCACATTAATGTCGATAAAACATAATACATGGCATACAACCAGATTCAACAGATATTATTAAAACCTAGAATGTAGAAAATATCAAGAAAACCCAAGACTTTAAATACCTTGGTAGTTTTATAGCATCCACAGAGCATGATATAAATATCAGAATATGAAAAGTCTGGGCTGCACTAAACCAAATGAACAACATATGGAATTCAAAGTTATCTAAAAATATGAAAAGAAACTTCTTCAGAGCAACGGTAGAATCTGTTTTTGTATATGGAGCAATTACATGGACTTTAACAACAACATTGGAGAAAAAAAATCGACGGAGCCTACACTCGCAGGCTACGGGCCACTCTGAACGTACCATTGAAATAATATCTTACCAACAAAGAACTCTATGGCAAAACTCTAAAAGTAACTTCTTCGATCCATGAACAAAGAATTAGATTCACAGGTCATTGTTGGAGGAGCAAAAAATAGCTGATTTGTGACGTTCTTCTCTGGTTACCTGAACATGGTAAACGCTCCCGTGGACGTCCAGCAAAAACTTTTGTAGATCAACTCGTCGACGATACCGAATGTAATGTAGACGAACTGATGAATGCGATGAATGATAGAGATGAATGGAAATTACGTGTAATGAATGCCGAGCAAGCTCGACCTGGTAAGGTATGTAGTAGTAGTTGTAGTAGTAGTAGTAGTAGTAGTAGTAGTAGTAGTAGTAGTAGTAGTAGTAATAGTAGTTATTGAAATAGTAGTAGTAGTAGTAGTAGTAGTATTATATATATATACATGTATATATGGTTTACCTTTATTCGGTGTGTATGAGGTTCCCTGAAGTTCTACGGACGTAATTACTAAATAATTAAACTCTCTTTCAGACGCCGATATAGAAAATATCAATATTCCTCTGCCAACGAATCCGGAGCAATTCGCTTTTGTATTGTGACTACATAATATATATATATATATATATATATATATATATATATATATATATATATATACATTAATGAGAACAACTCATAATAAATTGTTTAAAAAATGCAACAATTAGTTTAATTAATCGATAAAAGCCAAACTTAAAATATGTTATGATAATAATTTGAATGATAAATTATTAAATATAATAGATATTTTTCAAAAATAAATTGACTTATCATATATTTTACGTGTACTTATTTAATTAGTATTTCAAATATTATTTAATAATTGTTTTATATAATTAATAAATGCATATTACATATTTTATATTATATACATATTTAATATAACATGTAATGAAAATTACCTAAAATAAGTAAATAATATTAATACCTTGATTATAATATTGTTCCTATTTCGACTACAGGAAATGTATGTTTGTATAGTTTTATATTCCGAAATATAAATTGTTCAGTTTTATATATATTTATATTTCAATTATTTATATATGGTAATTAATATTTATTTATTATAATTCATTCACTTTTAAAATATTACTTATATTTTTGCTTTTTATCACAGATTAATATATCAAATATGTTATTAACAATAATTGTTTTAGTAAGTTAATTTGATATATATTATCTATGTGAAAATTATAAATAATATAATATATATTAAATTATATAATAATATACATATAGCATGTAAATCATTAATTCAAAACCTAGTTTTCGAATTGAATTTAATATTTAATTCAAATATAATGCAATTTTATAAAAATCATTCAAGCAAAGAATTATTAATTTCGCAAAAATATTCCTTAGAAAGACATAGTATTATATATTTATTGATTTAAAAAAATCTCTAGATAGAGTATGGCATAAAGCACTATGGGCTGATATGAAAGAATTCAACATCAAAACTAAACTAATCGAAACAATAAAGAACTTATAGCAAATCAACTAGTGTCATACATATTGATGGCAATATAGGTAAATGGTTTAAAAAACTAACTTGTGAACGATAGGGTTGTCTACTCTCTCTGACAGTTTTAATATTAAGTTGGAAAATATCACGAATGAAACGCTGGAAAATCACGTAAGCTCAGTAAATATTGGTCAACATGTTCACAAATCTAATATTTACAGATAATATAGATGGATTAGAGGGCTCGGACATTGAACTAATAAGCTTAATTAGTAAATTCGATCAGACAGTGAAAAAGCATGTTATGGAGATCAACGAGACAAAGACGAATACAACGACTAATTCGGATGGACATTTTATCTCAGAAATAATCAATGACAATACACTAAGAATTCACAAATTCAAATACCTCGGAAGTATCGTAGATGAAGTATCGTAGATACAGTATCGAACTCGGAAATACTAGCAGCCAGAACCGCATAGACGATAACGCCGCTAACTCAACTAAACACCATTCGGAAGGACAAGTCGATAACTATAAAATATAAGATCTTACGGATCACTAGTAAAGTGAATATTCCTGTACGCGTGTGACACGGGAACCCTAAATAAAGAACTTCAACGTAGAATCAAAATAATTGACAGGCGATGTATAAAGAGACTATAGTCTTAAGTATAATTAACAGCATCTATATAGATCGAATATTAAACCTTGAAGTAAACTCGTAGTTACAAGTTAAATTTATCCACATTCAGAACTACTCGCGTATGGTTATAGAGAGAAAACTTAAATTGGATAGTCACGATATCGAACACAATGGCCAAACTATTCTTAATAGAAGTAGGTAATAAGAGGAGTATGTCACCGAAGGACTCGATGTCAAGACAACATCATTGAAGGACTGGCGAAATATCGAAATAAGAAAAGTATTTAGAGCGGCGAACGATCGAATTGCTCGGAGGAGGATTGTGAACTAAATTTCTCCCCTACGGCACCCAAATGCTACGGAATAGGTTAAAGGTTAAAGGTATAAACGTGATACTAAATAGTTTTACCAATGATCCCAAACATATGATTCCTTCTGTACTGTAAACAAGTTACATATGTTAAATGACTACATGTGCAGTGTACACTGTGCACTATCCCGAAAAGTATGCTGTCAATTAATAATAGTACCCGTACACTTCACTGGGCTTCGAAGGGACATTATAGCCATATATGGTTATAAGTGAAAACTTCATCTAAGTTCCTGGATGGGATGAAAGGACTCCACCAAATAAAAATAACAATAACAATAACACTTAATTAAATACTATATGTTTTCTACATCATCAATTAATGAGCTATTCTAAATATAATGATAATTCTGCTCTAGAATCCCAATTGAGCTCTGTTAGTATCGATGTATGTATTGCTATTAGGTCAGTGCTACTTCGTAGTGGATACTCGTGTATGTTATTATCATTTGAACTTAAGCTTATATCGTTCTCTATAGATTTACTTATTCTAGAGCAGAATTATCATTATATTTAGAATAGCTCATTAATTGATGATGTAGAAAACATATAGTATTTAATTAAGTGTACGAGTACTATTATTAATTGACAGCATACTTTATAAGCCATCTTTATCGTCAAGTGAAATTATGTGCTGTAGTATTCAGATTACTATTTATTGACCATTATACTTATAGGTTATTATCTAGTTATCTAGCGACAACCTTTATGTAGACTACGAAGTTTCTTAATGTACCTCTTCTCTATTTTATAATCCATCGCTTCAGTTAATATTATTATCCTTTGTAATTTTAATCTTCAATTAATAATGATAATTGTGATTCTTATCTCTTAATGAACTTATTTTCTCTGACAAACCATTTTTGTTTTCTCACTGATGGTAATACTAGTATCTTAGTTATCTTAAAAACAAATCCTATCGAATAATTCACCATAGTGTGTTAACTATGTATTCCATATATTAAAAACATTATATCAACATGGTTTGATTTTTCTTCACTTATTGATACTTTATTTTCGTATTATCTCATTCATTTGATATTTTCACCGTCAATTACTCTTCGAAATCACCAACAATAACAATATAATCCTCTTTGGTTGAATATTGAGCTTATTTGCCCGAGGTAACTACTTCATAGTCTACAACGTAATTAGGCTTGTTCTAAATGTTTCCTTAACTATAACTATAATTGATATTATCATAATCTCTATATTCAGTTATCCTATATCATTAACTTATTCTTTTCTAAAATATAGTCTTGCTTATCAATATATAACTACCTTTAATTTCAATATAACCTTTCACACAGACTACTGAACATACATTAATACCACGATTTACACTGCCAACTATTTATTATACAATATTAGAGAATATCATTAAAAACGTACATCTGCAATATAGTTATTCAATACGTATTTAGGACTAAGCGATCAATTCAGTCACTATATTATTCAGTAGACTTATCTACTGATTTTCATTATTGTGTTCTTTACCTTTACATCTCGAGCGTATTAAAAGTAGCGTTATACGTATATTATATAAAATAAAACACGCCTTAAATCTTTATATCAGCTTTAATGCGATACATGCATGTATTAAGTGTAGATATGTATATAGACATATGCTATTGTGAATTACGATTACGACTATATACATTGGATTTCTAGAATATCTATCTGAATCTATCATCATTCAGGGTCATACATATATATACAGTCAGAAGCTGCGCAGCATGGAAATATTACAACGTTCATATATTCGGCTTAATTTGAATCGTTTTTATCAGTTACGGAGAAAATAGTTAGTATATCGAAAACTGGAATGATCTACCGCACGATATTATATGTATTACATCACTTTCATTACGTAAACGTAAATTAAATATATATATATATATATATATATATATATTTAAAATCATTGTTATTCGTTCTATTTTGTTATTCGATTCTATTTATTTTTACTTTTTATTTTGTATTATGTAATGACCCATAAACACCACGTTATGTACTCAATAAAATATATCATAATAAATAATAATAATAATAATATGTTATTATATAAATTAGCCTATTAAGTAAAAAATAATATAACACTATGAACATAAAGACATATATATATATAATTTATTAAAAACGATATCATCTATAATTATAGATTTAATGAATTTCAAGATGTTGGTGTTATAACATTATATAATATTATATAATGTATTAAATACAAATAGTTAAATATAAAATAAGCGTTAACTTACCGTAAATGGTCTCCCCCCGAAGAATTGCGACATAATATTCCATTACCCCAGGCGTCGTGATAGTGTGATACCTTAGTAGTCGAAGTCATAGCGCCTCCTAATCCATTCAATATTCTTGCTATTAACAGCTGCCGGTTCGAATTCCTATATAGCAATTCTTCAGAATCTATATTATGTTAACATTATGTTTAACATTAATTTTATTTGGTACTTACTTAAAGTTTATAAACTTAATAATACATTTGTTTCTAGTGAGGTCGGTTATTGGTTTTATAAAGTTATAACGTATATAACTATATATATATATATATATATATATATATATATATATATATATATATATAGTGTTTAAAAGTATACTTATATATGAAACTATATAAAGTAGTATTATTATTAATAAAAATATAATAATAATCGATTATATATCGATATATCTATAGATAGATATTTTATTTAATCACTTTGTATTTTATAATACAAAATATTACTGAATGTGCGGTAATACTATATTATAAAATATAAAAATGTGCATTTATATATATTACAGCCAAAGTACATATAGTACACACATTAATAGAATTATGAAAATGTATTGAATTTAACTTCTGCGGGTAATATTATAGTTATTATATTATTTATATATATATATATATATACATTAAAGTTTCTTATATCCTAGATATTATCTTGAACTAGTATGATAACACTACGTAAAATACTATAGAATATATGCATATACATTAAATTATGTACTTATATACATATGTTATATTATATGATTAGCCCGTTACAGATTATAAGTTTGTAATCTATATATATATATATATATTTCTATACAGAATAAGATACGTTAAATTTGTATATTTTCGTTATACGCTACATTTATCTTCACCGTTATACATTAGTATACTATAGTATACTAAAATCTAGCACGAACTCTTACGGCATATTAGGCTATTATTACGGAACTTCATGACATTTGAGGCTATTACGTTATGCTATTATGCTGATCTAATGCTGATCTTACTATTAGCTGGGAAGATAAGTGCAAGTGAGTCAAATATTCACTCATAAACATCGTGTGATATCTTTTCAACGATACATTTTCTATAAATAAGAATAAATAAATACAAATGTCGATTCGTTAAAATCGTGAATAAAGGGGTGGTCAACTGGTGGTCACTTGATCGTTAAATATTGTCCTCGTCCCATTTCGTCAGTGTGAAACTATACACGCCGCGCCTTCTCCGTACGGAAATAGTAGACAGTATAATAGTAGAACACGTTGTATAATAATACAAATAATATAACGTATTGAATATGGAAATTAGATATTCAAAATGACATACAGCAGGAGACAAAACTAATAATAAAAAATAAATAAATATATTAACGGTATCGATGTACATACATTGAAAATCTCACGGTAATTTAGTATACACCACTCTCCGGGTCGTGTTAACAGAGCTTTATAATGCACGTTATTTTAATCTATAGATTATAATTATTTATACGTACTTATACTATTACTTACATAACTCTATCGTACAGGTTAGTGACTATAGTTATTGATAACTGAATTGCATTAATTTAATTATATGTTAATGATAATTATCATTTACTATTATTTATTATTACACGGAATTGCAATTAGATAGATAAATAATGTAAACAAATAAATTAATGTATTCCGATAACAACTATAGTATTTAAAACATAATTATTATATATAATATGAGAAATATATATTAATTAATTATATTCAATTCATAAACTATAGTTTTAAACCTATAGGTTACAGTTAAATAATAAGTTAGAATCGAAAAAATGTCTAAATAAGATGTTATTTTAAATTTTAAATTATTAACTAATTATACTTAAAGCTTGAATGTAATGAAATATCTAGGAATAATAAATATAGTGTTGAGATCAAAGATTATAGATAGTAAATACCGTTTTCTTAAATAAAACCGAATACAATTTATTACCAACAGGTAAATAGAAAAATGTTTATGAATATTAATAATTTAAATCATAAGTAAATATGATCGTAGTATTATAAATTATAATGAAATATCTTTATTCGATACGAAATATAACTATGTGATCCAATTAAATTACTAATTATAAATTAATTTTACTTAAAGATGAATATGTATAATCTGTAAAAAAAACCTTTTTAAATATACTAATAACAAAAAAAATCGATACAAAAACTATAAATAAATTAGGTAAAAATTATATATATAAATAAACATCATTATATGAATAAAATATATAAATAAATACAAATATGATAATATATTAGCTAGATCATAATAGCTTATACAACACATAACCTTCCTGTTTCATTTTATTCGTTATTAAAATACTACTTACAGAGTAAATTCTATCGAAATCCGCCTTCCACCACGGATATGTCCTTGCGGTTTGAGTGTAGACGTTACTCAGTGATAAGTATTCGTCGTCACGTCTCGTCTTCTCCGTTATTACGTCGTTCTCATTTCCGTGTTTAGTTGTATTTACACTGATAAATATATATAGATAGATAGTTTACGAGTGGTAAATACATATAAAATGACATGAAACGCTAATTTAATAATAAATAATTATTTATTATAATAAATGTTAAAAAATTATAAAATGTATACATGTATTAAGTAAAATAATATACATAAAGCAATTTAATGGGACGTGAACACGCCATTTCACGGTTTACTATGTAAAGAGATAGGCAACATATGTGGTATTTTAATAGAACAGCATGCAGAATTATATTCATTGAATAAATCTATTTTTTAGTATTGTATTTATAATATATGCATGTATACCCTCATATACATATATTTATAATATTTATTATATATAGCCTATATATATATATACCTAAATATCCATTTTAAATTATTATGTATTTTCATTTATTCTATATAAATTATATTTTTACTATTATTGGAATATAATATTTATGAAATATATCTCTATGGGAATATATTAACACATGTTATTTATATAGTATACTATTAGTGTGTATACATACACACCTTAATAATATAGCTATTATAGTTTTTTATAATAATAGCCTTTATATATGCATGGTTAGTGTGAATTCATTATTTATAGAAAACAGCATATGAATAAATTATATAACATATATAATTAATTTATATATAAACAACTTTTATGTAATTTCTAGATTATTTTCATGAATAATTGAAAAAACCACCATAGTATTATGGAATAAAAAAAAATGTAAATACAAAATTATTTTCACCAAAACAATGTGTATGATCCCTTAACATAGAAAGTAAAGGTTTATATAATTATTAGTATGCATACTAGATGTTGTATATATATACATATTATACATATATAATGTTAGTATATTAATTATATTAATTACGTATAATATTTACTATTGTTATATTATAATATTTTTCTAATGATTAAATATAATAATATAATAATATAATTAACAATAGTTTATGTATATGAAAGGCGACAGGCGACAGCATAGAAATCAGGCGACAGCATAGAAAAGATAATTATCTTCATCTGAAGCCTTTTAGAGGAAACAATAATATAATGAATTTAATAATTCACATGATATATATATATACAACTTTCTTCTAATAAATATTATTATTATTATTATTATTATTATATATAATTAATATATAATTAATATATCGAGGTAATAATATTAGTTTTTAATTATTTATGATTTATGTGTGTCAGAATTTATACTAATATATTAAATGTTAACATTGAACACCACGTGCACGTGTGTATGTCTATAAATATATGTTTTTAGCGCTATGGTAGTGACGTATTATAAAATTCTGTTTTTAATATTTCACGTTTATATAAGTTAATTAATAATTAAGTTATTTATATAACTACTATGCATAATCGAGAAATACAAATCCGCTCTAGGGGAAAGATGGGTAATGTGACCACTTTTAGATAATGTTGTATAACTTTACAAATATTAGATCTAATACGATAATTTTTTCAATATAGATACATTTACATGATATACAAGATGACTGCCGAATAATTTTTTTCATTTTAGCGTAATGATTGAAATAATCAAGGTGGCGACGTTACCCTCCATGGAGGGTAATGTTGCCACCTATTGCGGGTAATGTGGCCACCATAAAATATGGAATTTATCCACTAGATGTCGTTACTTTATAACAAGTTTAGTCCGATGATATCACATAAAGTATAATCTTAAATACACACGCACTTGTGATACATTAATCATTTTTATTTTAACTTTATAAATTACTATATTCATTAATAGGATATATTCTAGTATACCAATATACTTACATATCATGTTATTAATATGGGAAAATCAATTTCATCAGTACATGATTGTATGTCATAACAATATGGCGATAAATACCCGATAAAATATTAATTTAGAAAGATAACTAATTTATATTATATGATTTATATATATATATTTATATATTATTATTGTAATTGTTATTGTTATTTTTATTTGGTGGAGTCCTTTCATCCCATCCAGGAACTTAAATGACGTTTTCACGTACAACCATATGGCTCTAATGTCCCTTCGAAGCCGCTCTCATGTTAATGCATCTATGGTTTTAACGAGAGCCGATCATTTATTTATACACAATTATATAAGATCACTTCTAAATAATATTTTAAGATCCATTTTATAAAATTAATTAATGGTCCGGACGAGGCTCGAACCCGTGTCCTACTGCTTGTGTGTCTGACATATTATATATAACTATATATATATAAATATATATATATATATATATATATATATATATATATATATTAACTATATATATATTAACGGTTTATTTGTATATTATATTTAACATTTTGTTATCTTATATTATATAATTATATAAATAATTTGATATATTTTCATATTATATGGTTTTAATATTACATACAATATTGTATACATATATTAAATATATTAAAATCATATAATATAAAAATAATTAAAATACAAATATACATATATATATATATATATATATATATATATATTAAATATATAATATATATGTAATAAATAATGCCACGTTACGTTCTTCTATGTATCACGCTATATACACTATATAATAATGAATATTATTCACTAGAATAAATGGATTACACACTTTGTTATAATTAAATAGTTCTTTAATATACAAATTTAATTTAAATTTATATTATATATTAGTAATTTAATATATGTATTACTAAACTTTTATTTCAATTTTTTAAAAAGTAAATCGATTTTTTTGTATTTTTTATATCATTTTTTTTTATCAATTTACAATTTATTTTTTTTATCAATTTATCAATCACTATTACAACTTATTTTTACTTATTTGAATAATGCTTACCAATGCGCATATTTCATGTATATATTTTGTTTGATTGGACTTATAGTTTATAAGATACGCCAAGGGGCCACATTACCCTCATGGCCACATTACCCATCTTTCCCCTATATACCAATAATAATATCTATAATCGTATAATATTAATATATTGTAATTTTTGAATACAAATATTGAGTCATAAAATATTAAGATCATTTATTTTTAAAGTGTCCGTATTATGTTACTTTCCCCTAGCAGCTGCTTAGCAACACATTTACCTATTGTCCCTTCGAATCCGCTCCCATATTATGTCATCTATGTTTTAACGAGGGCCGATAATTGCGTATACACATTATATAAAATTACTTTTAAATATTATTTTAAAATATATTTTATTTTTTCCGGGTAGGATTTGAATCGCTTCCTACTACCTGCGTCAATTACGCCTTATCCCGCTAGCCTACATTATCATTATATATATATTTATCTATAATACTTTAATATTTAACTAACGTGTATATCACTATATTCTGTAATGTTAGTCTATTGCATGCACAAAGATTGAATAACACGTGAAGTATTACGTAATAGTTTAGTAACATTATGGTACTAAACACGTGTTTTAATTTGCAATACTGCATAAATAACAATTTCTATAATAATTATTATTTATTATTGACAAATATTTAAATTTTAGAAACGTTTATTTTTAGTTGATCCAACATAAACAATATACAAAATGTTAAACATAGTTAAACTATCCTTTCGTATAGGATTTTTTAATTTGTATTTAAGAAAATAAATAGACGAAAATATATATCTAAAATATTTGATAATTATCCGTAAGGATAATTATTAATAAACGTTATTGAAATAAACATAAACTAGGTCTTAGTACATAGATAGAATATGGTTTCACATTCCTATTGATTTGGCTTTTATATTTTCTTTTCAATATCCCATGTCCTTCAAATTATTCTTTGTGTGGATGAACTTCTTTCTGTTTTATTAGTCCTAATTTAATGGACATATTTCTCGATAATAGACAAATTTGTTGGTTCTTTAATACGAAGATATTTTCTCTTATTGTACTTCCGTTATATTTCATTTCGGCCGTAAACATTCCAACTGTTTCCACGGGTACCATTCCTGGTCCTATCAATTATATTATACTTTATATAAGTAGGGGTCACTTTTTGGTATAAGGGAGAATAGTTGCACTTGCTCCCGTGTCGATTTTAAATTCACATGTTTGGTTAAATCCTGGTGCTTTGATTTTTATCAATTTCGTCCATGATTAATTCTCAGGTACATTTATTTCTCCGAGGAACTTATAATTCTCGGTTGACCTCTTTATATCTAAACTGTTAACTTCGTAATTTGCATAAGTATTGTTATGTTCTCGTTCACTTGGTTTTCTACATAACTTTGCCCAATGTATCTCTTTATTGCATTTATTGTATTTCACTTATAAGCTAGACAGTTTATAAAGGCATGTGTCTTCCCACATTTACCACAAGTCTTTCTTTCGGGTGGTTTTTTATATTCGTAATCTCTTTTCTTGTATTATTTCATATATTATTTCTTCTTGAAATCATTCTTCAAGTATTCTATATTCGGTTTTCTAGTAATTTCTTCATTCTGTTCTCGTGATATCTGTTTCATCTTACATGCATCGACAATATGTTCTGACATTATTTCTGTACTAAAAGATTCTTGTAAAAACCTATCTCTTAGTGTTTCATCCTTCATACTGATTATTATGTTATCCCTAATAGGGGACTCCTTCATGTCCTTGAAAGAACATGATTTTGTTATGCTAATTATATAATAATCAATTATTTCTTTAACAGTTTTAATTTTAGTTTTTATTTAAACAGTATTAAATTATATGTCATATTGATAGTACAAATTATTTAATTTTCTCTTTCTTTACAATTTAACTTTGAATGCCTATTCACGAATCACAACTTTTATTTTTATAATCTGTATCAATTTTATTTATATCTCCTTTATTATTGTAATTTTATATTTTATCTTTATTTCTAATTGTAAATTTTATTATTTTCGTATGTGATTAACCTTTTATTTAATCATTTCATTGTTTTTTTATATTATTATGATTTTATTATTATGTTTATCATTATTTCTATTTTATTATTTTATTTGAATGGAAATGATGATTTGACATTGCACATACTGTTAGGAGGTTTCGAATCAATAAAGCTAATCGCTTTCACTAATCCTCCTTAGACTTTGTCTATAAACTGAATTCATTCATTTAGCAAGCATCTTTAAACAACTGTAGAAACATTCAATACTTTCATCTATTAGTTGTTGTCTTTTAAATAAACAATACCTTGCATACGTTGTATTCTCTTTAGGTATGAAATAGCGATCGAATCTTTTTATTATAATTTCTAGTTTTATTTCTTTATCTTTATTGTTTTCATCTTTTGTCTTCTCAATATCAAATGAATTATGTATATCGACTTCATCTTCTCCTATTGCATATATGAAATTAGCTATTTTGACTTTACTTGATTTCTTCTTTAGTTCATCAGCACAGGCATAAATCTCATAATTTTGTTTCCACCGTTTCCACTATGTGGGTCCCTTGCTTATATCTAAAGCATTAGATATTCTATCTAAAATCATATTGAATTTAAATCACTATTTATGTATTACAAAAATTAAATAAATCTATAGATTACATTATAATCTAAATTCGATGCAATTAGAATATATAAAATTCAGCAATTAAAATATAATTTTTAAATAAATCTATATTATTTTATCCATTTGATTAATTACAATATTTCTTATTGATTTCAATATAATAATGTGATTCACGAATTTATTTAATTTGTGGTTTTTTTATGTTGTTTCTTTATTCATACGCCTTAATTGTATTCACTAGAATTTCCAATTCTTTTATTCTAAAATTACCAATTTATATATTGTTTTTATTTTTTTTTTTTAAATAAATAATTAATATAAGTAACTATAAATTCGGAACTATATATGATATAATACATTTTTATAATTTGGTAAGTTCACATACAATAATAATATATACACAATATGTAATATATATTATATAATATATGTAATATAGATATACATGCACAATATATATATATTATATATAATATATATATATTGTTTTTTTTCGGACAATGGTTAGTTAATAACCAGAGCCAATTATCCCATTTATTAGCGAAAACATATTAATAAAAATATGACGAAGTAGGCAAGGAAGAGGCAAGGTAATTAAGGATTTTACAATAATCCATTGCAGCAGTATTTGCGATAAATTTGTAGACTGTCTGTCATGACACGAATACTGAGTAGCGTAATATCATGCTTCCTCAGGCCTAACGAATATAGGTCTTTAGACGTTAGGGATGAGGGTATACCACGCCAGTTCCAACAAGAGGCACTTAGTTTAGCCTGCTTTGCACCAGTAAGTTGTTTTGCGTAGGAGAGTATTTCAGGTTTGTTATAGTAGTAAGTTTTGTGTCGGTAATTAGTATCGGTATCTATTGTATCAGTTGAAATTTGCGTATCTATTGTATCAGTTGAAATTTGCGTATCTATACTATACACAATGTTATTTTGGTAAGTCAGTTTGCGTAAGCCAAGTTGTGTTCGTATGTGTGGTTCCAGTATAGTTGTACATTTGTACTTATTAAGTAGAGTGATTAAAAGAGCGTTAACATAATTATGCCTGTGAATAATGCTATTATAATTAAATCTACAGGTCTGCATAATATGATTTAGGCAGTCATATTTATAATTACACCCTCGCCTTAAACAGTTTATATTTAAACTTGGAAACATACGTTTACATCTGTAATGTGTATACAGTAGACCGTACTTTAGCTTTACCATATCTACAAAATCGCGACCAGAAAACATCTTTATAGAAGAAGTTTTCCAATTATTAATAAAAGGACTATGCGTGCCTAATTCTAAACCCTTGCCATCGACAAAATTAAATAAATATATTGAATGATATTTATGTATGGAGGTGTTATCAATAAACGTGTATTCATCGTATAATCGAGGTGTAGACCATTTTAGAATAACGCTATCAGGAAGAGTTTGAATAATAGTGTCATCATTCCTTCTAATGGATGAAATCCTTTTTAGCCGCATCACCGGTATTTACAGAAAAAGAAAAGTGATAGCTATCCCACCGACACTACTAGGTGCGTAGAATACACCGAGTGAAGTATCTGAAGGTAGTCGAAGCCAACGTCTGACGAACGACCGAATACTTCTGTTCATCGTTTTTAATGAATTTAAATATACGTTAGAGATAGTCAAGGTATGAAGCATACTTGGAATTAGATGATTTTTGAGCATAAACAATTTTTGTTGGGGTTTTAGAGTAGATTTAGATATTGCCAAGAGTTTCGATGTGATGTCATCATTAATTGAATAATTTTTATTATCCAAAGCGCCTATGTTGATGCCAAGATATCTATAAGTGTCTTCTATATTTAGCGTTTTAATTGTAGAATTATCAATAGATATAAAATTATATATCCATTGTTTTTTCTTTGGGTTAATAATTATATTCAATGTAGCGCATTTTGATTTGTTAACGTTTAACCCACATTGAGTTAGTCTAAATAAAACATGATCAACTTGATCTTACATCATTACATCATCTTTCGCAAATAAAACCAGATCATCTGCAAATGCCATATGGCTTATTGTACTATTTCCTTGTAAATTAATACTACCTGGAATATTATCAGTTACATAATCTATAATGAGTTAAAAAGAGCGGGAGACATTGGGTCACCTTGTTTTACTCCACGATTGACTGGTATACTAGGTGATACTCCATTTTTATATTTTAATTGAGTTGAACAATCAGAATAAGTATAGCATGATATAACTTATATACATTTTAGGAGTCCCTACTCTTTCGGCTAATGCAACAATTGAGTTGTGAGATACTGTATCAAAAGCTTTAGAAACATCCAACAAATACATCTTTAATGGGCGTAATGCATTTTTATGCTGATATATAATAGATTTAAGTAAAAATATATTCTCAGCAATACCATCACGGCGAACAAAAGCATTTTGCCGTGGATTAAGACTAATTGTGTTTTCAATTCTGCGTGCCAACATTTTATGGAAAAGTCTACAGAATATCGATGACATAGTTATTGGACGATAATGGGACGGCTCAGTACTGTGCTTAGTTTTAGGGATTAAAGTAGTTAGGCCTAGTTTAAATGCGGAAGGTGCAGTAGACGATATGAGATAAATATTAAAGCGAGCTGTTATATAAACAAATAATAAACACCTTTGTTTACGCTTAACATTTCTATTTGATTGCACGCCTATATTATCATTACGTTTTATATTGTTAGAAATAATATTGTTACGTAATATTTTTGGTTTTTTTTTAGATTGAACTATAGATGAATTAATTAAGTATTCATAATCTAGGTCTATTAGATTTTTAATATTGTCGAAATTAAAATTCTGTATATTTAATTGTAAACTAGGTAATATGTATTTGCTAGGGTGTAAATCTAAAATATATTGTATAATATTTGTTTTATTAGTTAAATCAATATTGTTTTGTGATCTAGGACCTGTAGATAAATCATAACAATAGCTATTCGAGAAATTCGAATTAATCGTTTCGCATGGTTTCGTGTCATTAATAGTGTTTATATGAATGTTGTTATTATGTCAAATGTTAGTTTGTATATTGTCAATGTAATCTAATAAATGTGGTGTATCTAAATGTATGGGCAAGGTGTCGTTAGGGTCATAGTTAGTACTGTTAGTATCAGTAATGTTATCAGTATCGTATGTATCTTCAGTATCGTTATTGGGATTGTTAGTTAGTAGATTGTATAAGTGCAAAACAGGCTGTACAATATGATTTATATTAACGTATGTCTGGAGTGATCGAACCAGTGATTTGTACTTCGCAGATGACCGATGAGTTGTGATAGCCTGTAGAGAACTCTCAGTAAACTTCTCCGCTATCTCCTTATTGATTGGAAACCTCTTCGAGTCACTTTTTTTGGAAAGTATATCAATTTCGATTAACGCAAGCTTTCTCGAGACGCCTTCAGACCAACGCTGTCTCGACTGGGACGTGATGTTGTTTAATATTATATCTGTGTACTCAATATGGTATGCATGTGCATGCATACGTTGACGATGAATAGCAAGTCCACGAGTAACCCTTGAACTGCTTACAACAGGTTATGCAATATCCTTCATTGGGTTGATCCATTAGGGCGTATAGAATCTATACGTAAAGTTGCATTAAACAAGGATCTAATTCAGCCAGTTAAGACTGTTATACAAAAATGGAATTAATGTATATGAATGTGAAATGCGACCGTTCACGGTGAATGACAGCGCATGAATGATATATATATATATATGGTTAATATTATTTATAACATATATTAATATATATTAATATATATTTTCTATAGTAATATGTATTATTTACTAGTATAATAATATGGGTATGTTTACATATGATAATCTATGTATAGAACGCGCTGTAACCATGTAGTAGGATAGGTAACACTGAGAAAAATAAATGCATCAGATGAGTTAAAAATATTTTTTAAATGCATCAAGAAAACAGCGCTTTTCGATTCATAAATTATAAATAAATACATCACAGAATTCATTTATTTTTTTACAAATGCATCACAGAATTCATTTATTTTTTACAAATGCATCACAGAATTCATTTATTTTTTTACAAATGCATCACAGAATTCATTTATTTTTTACAAATGCATCACAGAATTCATTTATTTTTTTACAAATGCATCACAGAATTCATTTAATATTATATAAATGCATCATTGAATTAATTTAATTTTTACAAATGCAAATTGAATTAATTTATTTTAACTAATCAGAAAATTAATTTACTATTGTATAAATGTATCATAACATTAATTTATATTAAAATAAATGCATATATAATTAATTTAATATTGTATGAATGTATCATACAAATTATGTTGTGTTATAATTTATAAAAGACATCAAGGAATACATATATCATTATTTAATTTAATCGCATTATTAATTTTAATTATTCTAATTAAATTAACTAGAGTATAAATGATTACATCATGTTTATGCACATGTAATATATACTATATTCACAATTATTTAATATGTACAATATTTATAATTATCCAACAATGGTTCATTTATTATGATAGTGGTCTTTAATTATTTCCAAAAAATAATATATAAATTTAAAAATAAAAATATTTCTAATTTATTATGAGATTTAAAAATAAGATTAGTACTACCTGTTTAATAAATATACAAAATAATCTATAACTTTTAAATGTATATAATACTTAGATAAATAATAAGTTATTTAAGTTAAAATATAGTTTATTAAAATAATAATCATAAACATATATTTATCATAATTTTAAATAATAATAATTATAACAATATATTTAATAATTTTAATACTTTAATATCTTTAATCTTTTTTTTATGAAAATATGATTCAATAAATTTAAATAATGAAGATAAATAATTTGCTAAGATATGAAATATTAAATATAT
Organism: Osedax fenrisi; assembly: GCA_964019155.1. Taxonomy (NCBI): domain Eukaryota; kingdom Metazoa; phylum Annelida; class Polychaeta; order Sabellida; family Siboglinidae; genus Osedax; species Osedax fenrisi. Next base: position 10,757,457 of record OZ025246.1, on the reverse strand, counting down.
AATAAAGAAAATATAATTTTTTAAAAGCATTAAGGAAAGATGAACATGTAATAATATGTTCATTCTCGATATATATATATTAAAATCTGTACATGTTATTAAATTGATACTCTTTGCAAATATCATAGGCCCACATTGTTGTATAGTTTCAGACTTAGTTTCAGGCTTATAGCATCATATTTAACTTCGCAGGAGCTAAATAGTTAATAATATAAATACATATTTGAGTAGTAATAATATATATATAATAGTATTTACCTGGATTGACTTCGACTTGACATAACATAGGTATCTGATTGAACTTGGTGGGACCTATAATAGTAAATAATGATATATATATATATATATATATATATATATATAATATTGTATGGTATTTACCTGGTGTGGTTCATATCATCAGATTGAACTTCGCAGGAACTATAATAATTAAGAATATTATTAATATATATTAGAATATACATAATATATATATAAGGGTTGAATATATGCTTATACTAATCTATAGGTTATTAACTCCCATGGTAATAACCAATAATAACCTATCCTATGGAACAGGTGTATAGGTACATAGATTTATTATATAATAGTTAATATAAAATTGAAATAAAGAAATAAGTGTACGCTGTATGCACTAATAAACCATATCATACCGAACTTCTCGATAATAACGAGATCACGTGATGGGCGTAGTGGGCGTATATATAATTAGATAAGTAGATTAAACTAGTTAATCTAATTATAAACTACGCTCTCTTTTACAATTTACAAAACAGAAATCAAATTATATAAAAAAACAAATAACAAAATATATTTAATCAACATTCATTCAAATTACATAACATTTACATTCGTTCAAGGCACGTCAACTAATTGAAATTTACAAACCAGAAATCAAATTATATAAAAAACACAAATCACAAAATATATTAAATTAACATTTATCTAAATTACACAACACATGTATACTTCATGCACAACATATTTATAAATACCTACACACAGTTAAACACGTAGTTGCCATACTACATTGATATGGAAAAAACCTTCATTTAAAATATTAAATATATATTAATATATATTAGATAAATAAAATATAATTTTATTTATTAATTGTATTGTCATATATAGGAATATAAAACTTACTAAAATAAATTTAATTTAAATGTTTTATATAATTTATTTAATATATACAATATATAATAATATATTTAATATATATTTAATATAATCATTAAATTAATAAGTATATCATGTATAACTCATGGTACCTTCTTTAGTATATATATGCTAGACTATATATTTAGTCTAGACTATATGTGAACTATAATCTACATTCAACATATGACTATATGTTTTCATATCATAGATACAATTGTAAGCAATGACTATATTAATTATATAATTGGTAGAAGATATTAAACACCAGTATTGGATTTTTAAAAACAGAAAAGGCCACCCATTGATAAAATAGAATAATATTTTTATTAAATTTATAATACATTATTTGTCTAAAGTTGAGCCATTTAAGGTAATGGCACAGTGCACATAATTCACAGTTTATCATATAAATATATAGGCTACATATGGTCTATTAATAGTCTGGCAGAATTATATTCATTTAATCAATCTGTTTTTTTTTTGTATTTATAATATTTGAATGTATAACAGAATAGACATATATTTATTATATTTAGCCTATTGTATATATATATATATATATATATATATATAAATTACAATGTTAAGTAGTTATTTATTCTCTATACATTGTATTTTTACTATTAAAACATAATTTGAAGTCTGACAACAATAGAAATACAATATGATCATTTATATAATATAAATTATATTAGATATACTCACACACAAATACACACATACATACATAAACACACACACACATACACACACACACACTTATATCAATATATTCACATTAGCCTATACACATATTAAATTATATAAATAATATTGTAGCCATAAATGATAAATTTAATTGAGTATATATTAATCGAATTAAGTAGTATTACATAGTATACTCATGGTTAGCATATTATGCTATACTATCTAGTTTATATAGTTAATATAACTAGTGTTAAGCAGCAATACATATATACATATATATATATATATATATATATATATATATATATATGTATATATACATATATGTATCTGTACAAATAAATTAACCTATTATTAGCTTCAGATTATATTAGTGAAGTCAATAGTGATGCTGGGCTTTGTACACTTTCTTCAATACTAAAAATAAAATAAATATATGAGAATTTTTATATTTGTATATTCAAGTTTATATTACCTTAAGTCTTGATAGTTATTCTTATGTAGTACCTATTTGATTTATCTTCAGGAAAGCTTTTGTTTTCAATGTTGACATATGATTCCCAATCTTTGTTATATACTTGCAATACAATTTAATGTATTTTAAATCTACGTTGTATTGCTCTTTGAAGATTTTCGAAAGTATCGGCATCAATAATAACTTTATCCTCACAGTAATATATATATATATATATATATATATATATATATATATATATATATATATATATATATATATATATATATATATATATATATAAATATATAATAATTAAAGTAATAAGTAATATATAGGTGGCGATACTAACATAATGGTTCTGATGCATTTATATTTATTAAAGTGAATATAATGATTTAAAAGTAAATATAATGTTAATCACATTAAATCTGATGCATTTATATGTGAAAAATGCATCTATAGATGTATATAATAAATCTGATGCATTTATAATTTATTAGATGCATCACAGAATTTATTTACTATAAAAAAATGCATCTGTAGATTTAAATGACAAAATAATGTTAATTATGTTAAAATGTGATGCATATGTAGTAATTTTTATGCATTTTATAGCTTTGATGCACTTTTTATATTATATTTAACTCATCAGATGCATTTATTTTTCTCAGTGAAGGTAAGGTAATTATTTATTTTGTTATATTTTAAAATCTCAAAGTGTTGAGAATATATAAAAATAAATAAATAAATATATAAATAAATAAATTAATAAATTAATTAAATAGTTAACAACAACATTCGCAACTTCCTCTTGAATTCAGTGTGACTCCTTGTACGTTGTAATGACCTGGGAAGATAATTACACATGGAAGGAACATCCCAGCCGAACGATCTTTTCCCAATTATCATCAGATATATTTTCGGCACTGAAAATAAATTTGAATATTGCAGGCGAGCGTATCTCATTAGCTCTTCATTTAGGAGTTTATTTAAATATATAGGATTTCACAAAATAATAGTTTTATGAGTTATGCTTAATATTTTAAATTTGCCAATATTGTCCATAAGGAACCAATTTAAATCGCCTATTTTTTTATACTAATTATTTGGTCACACCTCTTAATATTAAAGATTAATCTTATAAATGATTTAATGACTCTATTTAATCCATAATTAATTACCGTTTGGAATTAATTAGTAAACTATTGCAATACGGTAATCTAGATAACACAAGAGATTTATGTTTATTATTGAGATTAGAATTACCTACTATACATATATACGTGACTAACATAGTCCGGAGGTTCCTCGTCTTGTAGTGAAGTGTAACGGTATATGTATACTATATATATTTATATAAGGTGCTGCTAATAAGGGAATAATTAAGTAAGTGATATATATATATATATATATATATATATATATCTTTTCAGATATTAGTGGGCGTGGCTTAGTCACGATATATGATTATAGTAGGCGAATACAATAATACTACAATAATTAATATAATTCTTCAACTTTTTATATTATTTACAAGTAATTATAATGTTATGTTATCGTCAACATTAATACAATAGAGATTATGTTTCGTGCCAGGGATAAGCTATTACCTTTTAATTTGTAAACATGATATTCAATTAAATTACATAATACATATTGAAGATTGAACATACTTAGCAGATTGAAAAGAATTATATAAGACATATTTCAAATTTCAATTCATTTAAAAGAACCTTATAAAAATATATATTCAATAGTTATTATTACATGTTTAATTATCCTTTTAAATTTATAGTTTTAACTTTTAATTTGACTTATGAAAATATTAATATTATAAATTTTGAAATTTAATTATACAACTATGACTTTTAATTTTTATCTAATTCATGATATCATTTTCTTTTAAATGTTTTCCGACTTAAAATATAATTTATTTAAAAAATGACTTATTGACAATATTAACTTACTAATTTGTTAGGTTATCCTATAATAATATTAGTATTCTAATTATTCTAAGTATTACTTATATTTTATTTTTTTTTAACATAAGGAATTTATGATTATTAATAATTTAGTTGCGTACTTGTGTTCCTATTATTTGGTTTCTATTATTTTGTTTAATATTTTTATTATTTTTTATCTATTGTATATATATTATGTGTTTTTTTTCAAATGATGATTAGAATAAGAGTATTTTTTTAAATATTATTTTATTTTTAATATTTTATCTAAATTATGTTCTGCTCGTTGATTGATAATTTATTTAAGCAAATACATAGCCGAAAATATAATCCAAAGTATAAAGTATACATATTTGCTAACGATAACATACGTTATAGAAATAAACAAAGAATAATACGAAATTAAAAAATTAAAGAAACGTTTTACAGTTACCGTAAACATAAACGAAAAACAATCGAAAGTAGAAATAAATCATATAGTAAAAATAAACGAAAAATTATCAAAATAGAAATAAAAGATAGAAAGTTATAAAGAATAGAAATGTATAAATTAGGGGAAAGTATCCGATTACCGACCCCTAAATGATTAGTTGTAATAACTTATTCAATATTAAATATATTTATTTGAAATTTTGTAATTTGAGTAATATTATGTCAATGAATAATGTGGCTATTTTAAATTGTTGATATAATTATATTTACAAGAATAAACAGGGGGGTCGGTAATCGTATACATGTGCCAAATTCCGACCCCCTTCTCCTATTACCGACCCCCTAAAATAATCGTGGTATAAATAATTGTAGTATTATAATATCCAAAAAAAATAGTAGATATACATAACTATAATTAATTATAACATGACGTAATTTTTTTTTTATTGAATTTATGTTTTAATATTAATATTAAATTTAAATTTAAACTTTATAGTAATTATATTAAAATAGTGTATATTATTATTTAATATTTATTTATTAATCAGTATGTATATAATCAACTGGAATTATGAATCTTAAATCTATATCAATGATACATAAACAACTTACATAGCATGGCATATCTTAAAGTAAAATACGAATCTATTTTGATTGGATATTATAAATCACATGGGGTCAGTATTATGGTAATTTAGGGGGTCGGTAATAGGAAAATAATATGGGTTGCTATAATTAAGATATATTGGTTAATGATTCAAATTCAATTATTTTTATAATAGTTATAAACATCTTATAGTTCTACAATATTATTTACAAAATCAAGTTTTCTTTTAATTAATAAAGTATTTACAATGATTTAAAAAAAGTTATTATTCAAATATTTAAAAAGTAAAAACAGAATATTACATTTTATCAAATAACAATTGTAGGATTTAATATTTTTTTAAACAGAATACTTATTCATATTTATCATTAAATTATTAACATTTCATATATATATATATATATATATATATATATATATTTTTGATATCTCTTATAGTTACTGAGATACGAGAGGGGGTCGGTATTAGGAGATGGTCGGTAATCGGGGTCTTTCCCCTATATACCATTTATAATTTATAATCATTTAATCAATTTCGAATTAATATTAACTACATATGATGATCCAATATAGCTGTAGAGGTATTTTAATTATTAACCTGTTTTATACTGTTGCCGTTTCTGCGCATATTGTTGAAATTCAGATTATAGCTCATATATGCAGTATTATTGTTAATTATTATTAATTATTAGTTATAATTAATTATAAATATATGTGTACATTAGGTTTTTGATTATTACATTTTATAAATAATTAAAGTTATAATATATATATATATATAACTTTATTTATTATGACTTATTATTTTATTTTGTCATATTCTATATTCTATATTACGTTACTGGTAATATCAATATTACTTGTAGATCTATACATTTTCATGTCTTTAATGTCTGTATAAATAATGTTTTTAATAATAATAATGATATATATATATATATATATATTGATAGCATAAATAACTTAAGTGGTTTACATCATGCATATATTGTAATAAAAGTGCTGTATATGTGATGTACCTACTAGTATTATTACACTAGTAATGTTTAAATGATGATAGCGTACACGATTAACGTAATATATCACCTCTATATTAACGTACGAGGTCATACGTTAATAGAGGTCACACCTATATATATATATATATATATATATATATATATATTTATGGCGAGATCCCTTTTAAAGTTAACACGTAATGTATAGAACTGATTAATTACACAACATACACGTTTAGAAATATAATGTTAACCTACATATATTTAAGATCATATTATGAAATTATATATATATAAAATACACTAAGGTATAAAATACACTAAGGTAAAAAATACACACACATGAGTAAAACATCGCGTTTAATTATAAAGAACTTATTAATATGTGTATGCACACTTATATTATAAATACTATTATTATATAGTCTATTTAATATAAAAATGTATACATATGAGTAGTAAATGATTTATCCTATATATATATATATACACGATATAATACCTGAAATAGCATCTGCAGACATAGTTGATATAAACATTGATTTCATTTGTGTGGTTTTCTTTTTACACGAGTATGCGCACATATACTGCACGCTGAGAATGAGTTTTTATTTATATATAAATATATATATATATATATATATATATAGTCTATATATATATAGTCTATATAATATAGATTTAAAATATAGATATAATATAAAACAAACGATAACAAAATAACTATGCAATCAACAGAGCGCGAAGCCTAACAAAATGTATACATGCAAATATATCGATATTACATAATGACTGAATTGAATTAAATTCAATTCGACATAAATGTATATTACATAAATCGATATATCTACAGACTTCACTTAATAACATATATATATATATATAAATAACAAATAACAATAACAATATATATACATATATTAAAGTTAATATAATCATGGTATTATATTTATATTGTGTTTATATATTAAAACTCGAATTATTATTAATTATAAATATTTACTAGAAGAAAGTTTTACATTTTTTTCGCATGAAGTATATAAATTAGTTATATTGTTATTTCCTCTAAAGGGCTTCAGATTAATATCGATATCTTTTCTATGCTGTCTCCCGATATAACAATATAATTGTATAGGCTAAATATTATAACATTAAACAGTATAGTTAGAAGAAGTATACATTGTCTACTAATTCACATTAAAATAATACTAAAATATACTGTATTGTTATAAAATATAAAAGTTTGAATATATGGAATATTTATATGTATTAGTTAATTAAAATATAAAAATAAAGACATGGATGTTATATATAAACATGTTATTTATAACAATTGTTATATTTCTTTTATTATATTTGTTAATGTGTTATTTGTACTGTTATTTAGTACTTTATTTTGGTTTAGTACTTTCATCCAATCCAGGAACTAAATCACAGACCTAAAAAGCGGGTTTCACATTACCGAATTTCGAGGTGAGGATGAAGTTTTCACTTATAACCATATGGCTCTAATTAGAGGTATATTAATAATCCTTCGAAATCACCCATATATATATATGATGATGATGATGATGATGATTTATTAAACACAATAATATAATATCGATGGATATTCTTGAATGTGTACATGAACAATATATATGTATATGTGTATGTGTGGGTGTTGATTATAAACTTACGAAATACATGCTAATAATGGTATCATTAATGCGAGAATAAGTACATAAATCACCAAATAATTCGGATTGTCATTTACGTCATCTGTACCTATATATCCAATATAGTATTATAGTATAGTAATATAATTTGTATATAATACATATAATTTTATAAATATATATATATATATTATATGTGAAATTTCTGTAACTATAGTTCTTTAAAGTGTAATATGATATCACTATTACCACCAATTTAATACTAAAATTATACGAAATGATTCATATGTTGTATTACAGCAATGATATCATTAATCATAAATATAATCAGCTAAACGATGCTAGTTATATTCAAGTACAAGTATAATTATGTATTTAAATTGAATATAGAGAAACAAATAACTTTAATGCCATTATACCGACATATCTACACACTAGCTCACACCTATACACACGACGAACGACGTACGGACATCAATAGTGATATTAGTGTTTAACTTCAGATGCAACATGGTGTATTTAATAGATACGGTGATTACATTAAGTATCTAATTTAGTTTTTTTGTATTTGTGCAATATTACAATGACGCTCAATGTTTTAAAAATTGTGATAATACATGATATTTCCAGTATGGATAGTATTGAAACTTCATACGATTATGTATATCATACATATTTTTTAATTGTTTATTTTTAAATTTATTGGCTACCCATTTTGTGTCAAATATAAGGCGTCGCGGATTTGCATTGGAAATAATAGGAAAATTCGAAGTAAATTACATAAATGTGTATTTTCCATGGACATAATAAGATAAATACATTATATTTTTAGAATGACTATCATATATGTAGTTTATATGAATTATATTATTAGGTTTTATATTTTTTTTAATATCCTTTTTTTTACTAATTATTTATATAATTATAGAAAATATTATTTGTATCTAAAATAAGCTCAATTTAAGTTCTAAAAATTGAAATAATATATTTATGAATAATTTATGAACATATTTATTAGCCTACTATATAGCTTTATATCGCTACTAATTGAGATTAATTTTGATTATGTAAAAAAATAATATAAAAAATGAATGTAATATTATCTCGACAAATTTGTTCGTATTTTACATGAATGTTAGTTAAAATCAGTGATATTTCATAGAATTAATTTTTTTAAATAAATTTATATACAATTATACAATTATAATTAAACATGTTTTTATCATATTTATTAAATTTGTAGAAAATAATATTATTGAAAAAAATAAGGTTACCTTAATATTTTATTGTAGACAAATTTACAGAAATGAAAAAAAAATCCTAGAATATTTTAAATAAAATAATCAAATAATATAAGTCGTATAAACTACATTTATTACATACTTCCGAAAATATAATATCTGAAACTTTATTATTTCAATGTTAAATAAAAATGTGTATAATTTAATGCTAATTAACTTATCTTTTCTTATGAAAATTATGACGTCATAGTATAAGTAGAATAAGTATACTTATAAGTACTTCCTCTTATTAACCGAACCCAGTCAATATCAATTTTCGAAAATACATAGGTATTCATTATCGGTATTTTTATTATTTTTAATTTGGGAAATGCTATGAAGTCATAATTTTCATAAGAAAAGATAAGTTAATTAGCATTAAATTATATATAACTGCGAAGTTTCGTTTAAAACTGATACCTGCAAGGTATTATAATACTAATTGATTGATTAACTGATTGTGTATACTCAATCACCTAGAAGTTTAACATGGGGTAGATAGTATGCTTTAACATTTAGGATATAGGAATAAAATTCAATCAATCTTTTTGAACATATAAATTAGTGAAAATTGTATGAAGGTGAAGTATATGGTTAATAAGCATGCCAATAGCAGTATTTAATAATTATATACTATATTAATAATTATAGACTATATTAATAATTATATACTATATTAATAATTATATACTATATATATATAATATATACTATATTAAATTCTTACATACCGGATGTATCATTATTGTTAAGACCCGGTACAACACCCGAAGAACTATCAGTACCACTGCCTATAGATTTGTTAAGTATTTAAATTATAATACATACCTTACCTTATCAGGTCGAGCTCGGCAAAAAAAAAATTATAATAAGTATATTATATATATATATATATATATATATATATATTACATTACAATTATATACGAATTATTTTATTGTGGATAATGTTAATTTATAATAATTCAATCAGATAAATATATGATATATTCGAGTATAAAACCTATACCATGTTTTGGGGTTGTGACATCTCTAATTATGGTGCGAATATCTTGTGGGTCTCCTTTAATTTATAATATTAATCAATATATTAAATATTTTATTAAAAGTATGCAATATATTAAATAGTATATTAAAAGTAAACGATATATATATATATATACATATATATCGTTTACTTTTCTAAACTACCTGTATGGCTCAATGGCCAAAGCGTCAGCAGTAGGGTTCGGGTTCAACCCTCGTCCGGACCATTAATTAATTTTATAAAATGGGTCTTAAAATATTATTTAGAAGTGATCTTATATAATTGTGTATAAATAAATGATCGGCTCTCGTTAAAACCATGGATGCCTTAACATGAGAGCGGCTTCGAAGGGACATTAGAGCCATATATGGTTATAAGTGAAAACTTCATCTAAGTTCATGGATGGGATGAAAGGACTCCACAAAATAAAAATAACAATAAAAATAACAATAATATATATATATATATATATATATATATATATATATATATCATTCAATTTCAAAATATTTAAAGAATTATAAAATGCATCAGATTAATTATATTTTTAAAATTATAAATTATAGGACGTATAGCTTTATTTTATAATATAAAAATCCTATTAATATTAGATTTATATATATGTCCCCGATAATATAGCACAATAGTTACATTCACTGTATAATAAAGTATGTACCTTTATAGTAAAATGTGAGTTTATGTAATATTGCTACGTTTTAGATACTCTTTTACAAATATAGTCAAAATGAGATTCCGAGTTATTAAATTAATTCTATAATATATTAAATTATAAATTCCTAAAAATGTATAGACACCTAATCTATTCAACATTTTATTATCTATATAAGTATTATTATCAAAATAATGTATATTTGTATTATATAGCAATGTTTTTCAATAATGATTGATAATGTATTCATAAAAAGCCAATATTTTAATTTTATAAGATAATAGTAACTAAGAAATTAATATTATTCATATTTTTATATAACATAATAATATTAGTGTCATCAGCCCATAAAATCATTGAATATTTATTAGAAAATAAATGCAAGTCATTCATAAATACATAAATATCACTGGTCCTGATCCCCGTGGGTTACATACACACCCAAAGTAATATTTTGTAATCAGACTCGCTATTAAAACATACCGTTTTTTATTCGAGTTCTTAAAATAACTATTACAACATATAATATAACTATAAATCATAATGTTATCATTTATTAGATAAATTGTTATGATTCATATTATTAAAAGCTTTCATGAAGTATATATATATATATATATATATATATATACTAGGTTAACAATATATACGAATGAATTGATGGTGTATAATAGTAATTTATAATAATTAAATCAAATAATTGTATAATCTATGCGAGTTTAAACCTAATTCAGGTAATGTGGTTGATACTTCTATGTTTATGGTGGGCATATATGTTGGTTCTCCTGTAATTTGAATTGTTAATCAAAACATTCACTAGTATATTTAGGGTGCAAGCTGACGTTAACATATGTATAATATGTTATGTTTTTATTACGTTATATCAATACCTCCTATAACCCGAGGTTATAGGAGGTCTTGGTTATATCCATGTTCAGTATCTTATTTATAACATTGTAAAATATTATAAATTATTTTGAAGTATTTGTTGGCTTATCTTTAGTTTGAATTATTAATCAATATATTAAATAGTATATTAAATGAATACTATATATATATTATATATATATTATATATATATTATGTATTTGTTGGCTTATCTTTAGTTTAAATTATTAATCAATATATTAAATAGTATATTAAATGAATACTATATATATATATATATTAGGTTAAAAAGATATACGAAAGATTTTATTGTGGATAGTGTTAATTTATAATAATTAAATCAAATAATGATACTGTGCAAGTATAAAACCTTTAGGTGTATGGGTTGTGACTTCTCTATTTATGATTGGCATATCTGTTGGCTCATCTTTAGTTTGAATTGTTAATCAATATATTACATGAATACTTTATATATATATATATATATATATATTTTTTAAATATGATTTCTATGAATTAATTACTAAATTTATATATATATATATATATATACACTACCTTAAAAATATATACGAATAATTTATTGTGGATAGTATTAATTTATAATAATGCAATAAAATAATTATATATTCTATGCGATTTTAAAACCTATAGGGGTAGGGGATGTTACTTCTCTAATTATGGTTGGCATATCTTTTGGTTCATCTTTAGTTTGAATAGTTATAACATATATTAAAGAGTATATTAAATGAATACTATATATATATATATATATATATATATATATATATTGATGTTGTCAGGATTATATATATATATATATATATATATATAATTCCTGACAACATCAATATATGTTGGTAATTTATATGTATGCATAATAAATAGTCCGAATCCTTTATTAAAAACTGATTAAGCATATCGTAAATCTACTCACATTCCAGCAAAATTCCTAATATGGAAATCCTGATATAGGCGTCCGCTTACAGCTCACTATAAACCCCTCGGGTTTCTGAAATCGGCGGTCAGTATACCATACTCCTCGCCTCTCTTTACTAAACTGCATTAATTTCCCCGCTACACTATACAAACAACCAGCTATCACACAACTGCCACCGAGTTGTATATCTGGTTATGTGGTAATTATATATATATATATAGAGGTTAAGTATACATATATAATAATAACACAGAGATTACAGAGGATATATGTGTTATTGGTATAATGGAGTTTAGTAAGGAGTAGACATGATTATGGTAAACTGACCGCCGATTGCCTGACCGCTGACCGCCAAAAATGGTATGCGAATATCTCTACAAATACCATATATGGTTATATAGATATACTTACGAGTATGCAATACTGCGTGGTAGCACGCTATAATATATATATATATATATATATATATATATATAAACAACGGTATATGTATGTACACATTAACGATATATATATAACACATTTCGTTTTTAATTTCATTTTAATATAATAAAACATCAAAGGACATAATTTTGTTTTGAATTGTATAATGTAAACAAACAAATTACGCACGCGTACAGTAATCATAGGTAAACAAATATTTGTTGTTCAAAAAACCTATAAAAGTAGATTTTCCTAACTAAAGCAACTTTAAAATAAACAATTGTATACACATTTTGTTAACATTTGTTAATTATATAATATACGATATTAGCCCCGTGTATTAGACAATTGTCACTTAAAACCAGCTTAGCCTGCCTTAACTGGTATATAAACCGTGTATATTCACACTAAATAGTCCTACTGGTTAATACAGTTGTGTTAAATCATTCTATATCTAACTAGTATATTGTATGATCATAGTTAGTTAACAAATTGTTAGTAAACAAATCAGAGAATACCTAATGATTAATGATCTTTATGATGATTTTCAGAATGCATATCGACCAGGACATAGTACTGAGACTACTTTAATAAAGTTAACTAATGATATAATAGGCTACTTAGATGATTCAGAACATGCGCAATTACTTCTTCTTGATCTATCAGCTGCTTTCGATAGTTTAGATCATAATATTCTTATATCTAGACTAAGATCAATAGGTTTTAATGGTGCTGCACTAAATTGGTTAATTTCATATCTATCTAATAGAACATACTCTATATATATTAAAGGTATTTATTCACCAAATGAATATCTAATATATGGTGTTCCACAAGGATCTGTATTGGGCCCGTTATTATTTATGATTTACATTCTTCCTCTTTCTAAAGTTATTAAACAATTTACTAATATAAATTATGTAATATATGCTGATGATATTCAGTTATACTGGAAAGTACCTACTAGTAGCAATAATGTACCTAATGAGTTAACCAAAATGTAAGAAAGTGGCTTATTCTAAATAACCTTTTTCCTAACTCTTCTAAAACTAAACTACTTAATATTTCCCTTAAACCTTTTATTTTTCCCACTATTACATTTGATTCTACAGTTATTATTCCAAGTGATTGTGCTAAATCTCTTGGAGTAATATTAGATTCAAAATTAGGATTTACTCAATTCGCCACTTCGCAATAGATCCGCTAATTTTAATCTTTTTAATAATAGAAAAATTAGAAAGTACTTGAGTACGGAATCAACAATTGCGTTAGTGCAATCTCTTGTGTTATCTAGATTACAATATTGCAATAGTTTACTAATTAATTCCAAACTGAAATTATTTTATGGATTAAATAGGGTTATTAAATCATCTACAAGATTAATCTTTAAT
>OZ025246.1:10700377-10737877 GCA_964019155.1 Osedax fenrisi | reverse complement strand
AGCATACCGTACTATATATATACATATATAATATATATATATATATATATATATATATATATTATATATGTGTATATTTTAAGAAATATTGTAGAAGTAACTTTCCATCAAAAGTGTATTATCTAAATTCGTATTAAATATTATATTATTTTTAAATAAAATACAATCCGTGTTATCTATAATATAGTTTCTATATCTATAGATGATGTAGGCTATTATGCAACTGATATATACAATGTACATCGTATGTTGATCGTAATTCATAGTATAGATTATCTGATGAGTCATCATAACTAATTACACTACATTATCATCAGCAAATGATATAAATGTATGTTGTGGTGAACACGCTAGCATAACATTACTAATACAGAAAATATAACGTCCAATAATAGAACATTCCGATACTCCATAATCAATATTATATATATATATATATATATATATATATATCAAATCTATATTACCCATCCTATTGACTCATTAAGTATATTCACTATCTCTTTCACCCTGATTTTCTCCTAATTTCTTGGATATTTTTTATAATTTATTATTGCGAACTCACTAAACTCTGGCCATGTTTCACCGATCATCAAGACTGTCATAATCTAACTATACCACCAAATAAAACCTCGACCCAAACTCCTTAGAAATTATCGCCCGATCTCCCACCTACCCTTATTAAGTAAAATATTAGAAAGAATAGTTTCCAAACAACTTATCGTACATATAAATATAAATAATCTTTTTGATCCGTTTTAAAGCACTTTTCGTAAGGGTCATTCGAACAAAATATCTCTCTTCCGCATTACTGACACAATATTATCTACCTTTAATAGCAACACATGTTGCCAGCTAATCCTACTTGATCTCTAATCTGATTTGTATACCCTGGACCATATCATATTAATCTCGCTGTTACTTTGATGGGTATATATGGCTTAGCATTAACATAGTTTACTTCATATCTGACTAACCTCAATATCTCTATTATGATTGAAAAATCGTACTCGCCTCTTTCTCCACCTAACTAAGGTATTTCCCAAGGATCCGTTGTAGGTCCATCTCTCTTTTCTATTTATATGCCATATTACTGATATAATTAAGAACTTTCCAAATATACACTAACCTATTTTTACTGATGATATTCAACTGTTTACCTTTTTCTCAATAAATTCTCATAATACCATTAACTCTAAATTAAGCGAGTGTGTTAACTGCATAAGATTATGGCTTCTATCCAATAAATTACTAATTAATTCCTTTAAGATTACTGTACTTAACATATCTTATAATAGGGGAAAGTCTACGATTACCGACCCCCTCTTAATACCGACCCCCTATCGTATATCAGTAACTATAAGAGATATCAACAAAAAAAAATATATATATGAAATGTTAGTAATTTAATGATAAATATGAATAAGTATTCTTTTTTAAAAAATATTCAATCCTACAATTGTTATTTGATATAATGAAATATTCTGTTTTTACTTTTTAAATATTAAAATAATACATTTTTTTAAATCTTTGTAAATACTTTATTAATTAAAAAAAAACTTAATACTGTACATAATATTGTAGATCAATAAAATGTTTATAATTTTTATAAAAATAATTTAATTTGAATAAATATTAACCAATATATCTTAATAATAGCAACCCATATGATTTTCCTATTACCGACCCCCTAAATTACTTTAATACCGACCCCATGTGATGTATTTTATCCAATCAAAGTCGATCCGTATTTACTTTAAAATATGTCGAAAGTTGTTTGTGTATCATTGATATAGATTTTGGATTCTTGATTCAGTTGATTATATACATACTGATTGATAAATAAATATTAAATAATAATATACATTATTTTAATATAATTACTATAAAGTTTAAATTTAAATTTAATATTACTATTAAAACATTAATTCAATAAACAATAAATTGCGTGTATGTTATAATTAATTATATTTATGTATATTTACTCTTTTTATTGGATATTATATAATGCTACAATTATTTATACCACGATTATTCTAGGGGGTCGGTAATATGAGAAGGGGGTCGGTATTAGGCACATGTATCATATTACCGACCCCCGGGTTTTTTCTTGTAAATATGATTATATAAAAAAATTAAAATATATACATTATTCATTGCCATAATATTACCCTAATTACAAAATGTAAATTAAATATATTTAATATTCAATAAGTTATTACAATTAATCATTTAGGGGTCGGTAATCGGACACTTTCCCCTACTTACTATCCAAAGTTGACTCTAAATAACTGTATTATTTCTCCTTCTCATTCCTCCAAATACCTAGGAATAGTATTTGATGACAAATTATCATTTAAGAATCACATATCATCCTCCAACTTTCATCTCTTCAGAATTAAAAAATACAGACATCACTTTCCCGAAATATTACGAAAACTCTAAGAAATGCTCTCGTAATTGCCCGACTTGACTACTGTTCTTCCCTACTGAATTCACTTCCCGCTAAAGCTACTGCTCCACTAAATCGGATTATCCGTTCCGCAATACGTACTACTTACTGCATAATACGACTGGATCACTCTATAACAACATCACATCAATCATATGGTATGTGTCACACTATTCTACCTCAGGTATACATTACCTATACTATCTATTGATATTATGTATTATATATAATCCATAAATTTAATTTAATTAAATTTATTTTAAAGATTCTTTAAGCCATAGCAACCAATCGTTCAAAGTAAAAACAAAAAAAAACAATATAACGGTATATAAATGAAAATAATATAACTAATAATAATGAACAATAGGAATACAGAAAATACTCAACATTAACATAGATAGTAAATATAATTGTAAATAGTGCTATAAATAGTGATCAGGGAAATGCAATAGTAAATAGATATGTTTTTAATAGATATTTAAATGAGTTAGTGGATTGAGTAGAGCGCAATTTATGTTGTAGTTTATTCCATAAATAAGTGGCAGATATATGTCATTCACGAATATTAGTGGAATGTAGATTAAGTTTAGAGGGTAGATGTAGAAGTTAAGAAGTAGTTTAACGGAGAGAGATAATGTGATGGGGATAGAGATTACAGAAGATAGATATTCAGATCGGTTGTGGTGAAGAGAGTTACGAGTTAGTAGGAGAACTTTAAATAGTATTCTAAATTGTATTGGTAGCCAATGCAATCTCTACGAATATGGAGAAATATTGAGAAAGAACACGTGTACTTAATAAACCGAATATCATCATCATCATTATTTGAAATATTTCTTTACCTAACCTTACCTTACAAGGTTGAGCTTGTTTTCAGGAGTATACTATTAAGCCTATTTTTATATTTTAATATCGATTATAATCCGATAGTTATCAATCTTGTTATCATTAAAGAATTAAATATGTAATTAGTGAATTTATTACTGGCAAGTTTACTACTTATTGTAAAACAGTTTAATTATGATTTTATATATATATATATATATTAATATATTACTAACAAATATATTAATTACTATTACATTAATAGTATTAGTGCTAATAGTATTGATATATAAATATTAAAATAATATCAAATATGTTAAGTATTACATTAATAATTGTATTAACGTTAATAGTTGTAATACATTCAATGGTGCACCTCTTTAGATAAATCGATATATTGATTGAAAACATAAAATACATTTTTTAAATAATATATTTCATTAATTCTTTTTTAATATTTTATTATATTAATATATCCATGTACTATATTTAAATTTGGTTAGATATTAAATATATATATATGTATATATATTTACCAACTTATATTTTCGTAATTAGAGTCTATGAACCAAACATATATTCTAGCTAATACCATTGGTCTAGATAATATTACAATACACTTATAGGGCGTAGATTCATAGTCAACACGCGGTATGTTTACTCCCTGTATATATTAGTTGAAATCATTAGTATTATTATCATTATTATTATCATTATTGGATTGAGTTGAATACCGTAATAATTGTATTTCGAATTATATTCATATAATATTAATAGTAAACAAATAATAAATAATACAAAATAAAAAGAAAAACGATCACAAAACGTAAAATACAAAAATTAATTATTAACATAGTACGACAAATTAAATGTATCGGAAAATAATGTATATATATATATTATGTATAACATTATGTGTTATGTATTATATGTAATTACATATATATTTTATATATATATTGTTATTGTTATTTTTATTTGGTGGATTCCTTTCATCCCATATAGGAACTTAGATGAAGTTTTTCATTTATAACCATATATGGCTCTAATGTCCCTTCGAAGCCGCTCTCGTGTTAAAGCATCCATGGTTTTAACGAGAGCCGATCATTTTATTTATAAACAATTATATAAGATCACTTCTAAATAATATTTTAAGACCCATTTTATAAAATTAATTAATGGTCCGGCCGAGGTTCGAACCCGTGTCCTATAGGAGTATACTGCTTGAGTGTCTGACGCCTTAGCCACTGAGCAACACAGGCAGTTAAGTTTTTTAGTTTTTATTACTTATATAAGTAAGTAATATAATTTAAAATTAAATACTTATTATTAATAATATATAATGAAAACGAGTATATATATATATTAATAAAAATAAATAATTATGAGATAGTAAGTCTCGTAAGTTATAGATATATATAGATACATTAATGTTGATAATACGTGGTTTAAAACAGTTCAATAATTGTGAATGGACTTTTTCATAATCAAGATTATTCCAAACATTTACTATACGATTATGTAGGTAATTCATATGTATATGTGTACGATATTTTGTAGCCACGAATTGTATTCCATATATGGACACGAGTGCGCAAGTTTGTCTTTAATGAATTGAGTATGCTAGTTAAATCGATATTGAAAATATTACGAATTAATTTATATATCATAATTATATCTTTATGCTACTGATTATAATACAATATCATGTACACGTTCGCTATAACTAATACACTCCTATCCAAATCTTCAGAATAATATTATCATAAATAATCGCTGAACCCTTTCTATATTCTCAGATAGACCATTCAATCTTAAAGATTTAAAATTAATATTTATATATATATATATATATATATATATATATATTTATTTATATATAATACAATGTATACTGTATAATTAATTGTATAGTAATATATTTAAACTATACAATCTCATGTATGCGATTGTAGTATAAGTATACTTATTATACAACATATAACCAAAGCCCTTTGATATAACCATCGAATTCTGAATTCCTATATTCTCATTGGCCGACACATACATTCCGTCCGTAAGTATTCTATTAGTGTGGATGTGATAGCCTAAATGATTGTTATCGATGGTATCCTTGTCAAGTAAGTTATTGTATGACGTACACTTCTTTCTATACTCCAGAATAGCTCCATATAAAGCATTGTTTTCGTAATAATACTCGTTAGCAACTATCGAATATATATTTAGCAACGTTATATGTATTATGTTTATAAATCCATATATTATACAATAACATAACATATCTTTTAAATAATATATGATATACTTAAATATCAAGCACTCAATCAACTACGGTAACATATTTAATATTGATATTGATATTGAAGATATTGTATAGAGAAATAAATAAATAATATGAGTCATAATTATATAATTATCATATATGATAATCATAAATTTTTAAATTGAAATATATTTACCTATTTAAAAATATTATTTCATATTTAAATCGAGAAAATAAAGGAAATTTTTTGGAATATTTTGTATAGTTTTTTTCGATATTTAAAAAATATATATATTGATGATGATGTTGATATTAGGTTTATTAGCAGTAAAATAGGGTCATATAGACCCTTTCGCATGTGCGGGAAGAAAATAATAATAAAATAATAGTAATACGAAAATAAAATATAATCAATCAATACGATAATAATTTAATAATAATATACATTCAATATACCATGGACAACACTACTAAATAATATAAAGGACTATTATATACTACAGTCTGCATTGATATGGTGTAGTGGTATATACTACATACTGCATTAATATAGTATAGTGTTATATAATAATAAGATAATAATAATACAATAACAATTTAATAATGATATACATTTAATATAACACGGACACAAATAATAAGTTGGATGATTTAATGATTATGCATGGGTAGAGAGAAAAGTAGAAGTAAGATTTATAAATCTTGTGTGGGATCTAATAGAACGAATAGTAGGAGGAAGGGAATTCTATAGGGTTGGACCGGCATTTTTAAAAGCTCTAGAATTTAAGGAAGTTTTACTAGAGTTCTGGGAGATAAGTAGAGTAGCATTTTGGTAACGAAGAGAAGATAATATAGTACGTTTTTTAATTAGATCATAGATATAACTAGGCGTGAAAGAATATATTGATTTATGGATTATAGATAGTATACGTTATTTACAACCGAGGGAGAAGGGAGCCACATATGATATGATTGATGATATGTTGTAGTAGAGTGATCCAGTCGAGTTAAACAGTAAGTAGTATGTATTGAAGAACGGATAATCCGATTAAATGAAGGAATTCCTATCAGGAATTCCTATCAGGAAGTAAATTCAGTAGGGAAGAACAGTAGTCAATTCGGGAAAGTACAAGAGCATTAATTATAGTTTTAGTAAGGTTTCTGGAAAATGATGTCCGTATTTTTTTAATTCTGAAGAGATGAAAGTTGGAGGATTTTGTAATGGATGATATGTGATTCTTAAATGATAATTTGTCATCAAATACTAATTCTAGGTTTTTGGAGGAATGAGAAGTAGAAATAATCATGTTATTTAGAGTAAAGTTTGGAAAGGAAGTTTCAGAAGTAGATATGTTAAGTACAGTAGTCTTAGAGGAATTAATTAGTAGTTTATTGGAGAGGAGTTGTATTGTTAGTCGAAGTAAACTTATTTAAGGTTAGGCATGAGGATCACGAGAAGGAGACGTTAGGTGAATTAAATATATCAAAAGTAAAAGCGGGAGGGGGGTTTTTAGAATGAAACCAGGATTTAGAAATAACAGCTGCGGGGTATAAAGAATTATAATGTAATATAGATGGACATGTTTACATTTGAGATAATATTCGCATGCGGAAGGTTAGAATGTGAACAATTTGAGGAAATGGTAAATTGTAATATTTTTTATTTTTTTGTATTTTTAAAAATATTATTTGAAATATTTTTTATATTTGTCAACTAATTGTTGAAATATAATTTCAAGATATTAAAATTATATAAAAAAAAATAAATATTTGTAGAACATTTTTTTAAATATATTTTACATTTATTTGTATTTATAAAATATTTGTTGAAATATTTTTCCGTTAATTTTTGAAATATAAAAAAAATATTTCTAATTTTTGTTATATTTAAGCTAACATTTATTTGTATTTATTTGTAGTATATACTGGCAATGTATAATTAGGAATAGCTATAACTAATAAATAGTAGATAGGCGAACAATCAAAAACCGAGCAAAGCCGGGTATGGTACGGTGTTGGTTTCGATTTTATATATTTTTTTAAAACATATTTTATTTTTTGTTTTTTTTAATATAATTTTTGAAATATTTTTCCACTAATTTTATAATATTAAGAACAAATATTTTTAAAATTAAAAAATATTTTAAATTAAAACATATAGTATTTAATTAAGTGTACGAGTACTATTATTAATTGACAGCATACTTTATAAGCCATCTTTATCGTCAAGTGAAATTATGTGCTGTAGTATTCAGATTACTATTTATTGACCATTATACTTATAGGTTATTACCTAGTTATCTAGCGACAACCTTTATGTAGACTACGAAGTTTCTTAATGTACCTCTTCTCTATTTTATAATCCATCGCTTCAGTTAATATTATTATCCTTTGTAATTTTAATCTTCAATTAATAATGATAATTGTGATTCTTATCTCTTAATGAACTTATTTTCTCTGACAAACCATTTTTGTTTTCTCACTGATGGTAATACTAGTATCTTAGTTATCTTAAAAACAAATCCTATCGAATAATTCACCATAGTGTGTTAACTATGTATTCCATATATTAAAAACATTATATCAACATGGTTTGATTTTTCTTCACTTATTGATACTTTATTTTCGTATTATCTCATTCATTTGATATTTTCACCGTCAATTACTCTTCGAAATCACCAACAATAACAATATAATCCTCTTTGGTTGAATATTGAGCTTATTTGCCCGAGGTAACTACTTCATAGTCTACAACGTAATTAGGCTTGTTCTAAATGTTTCCTTAACTATAACTATAATTGATATTATCATAATCTCTATATTCAGTTATCCTATATCATTAACTTATTCTTTTCTAAAATATAGTCTTGCTTATCAATATATAACTACCTTTAATTTCAATATAACCTTTCACACAGACTACTGAACATACATTAATACCACGATTTACACTGCCAACTATTTATTATACAATATTAGAGAATATCATTAAAAACGTACATCTGCAATATAGTTATTCAATACGTATTTAGGACTAAGCGATCAATTCAGTCACTATATTATTCAGTAGACTTATCTACTGCTTTTCATTATTGTGTTCTTTACCTTTACATCTCGAGCGTATTAAAAGTAGCGTTATACGTATATTATATAAAATAAAACACGCCTTAAATCTTTATATCAGCTTTAATGCGATACATGCATGTATTAAGTGTAGATATGTATATAGACATATGCTATTGTGAATTACGATTACGACTATATACATTGGATTTCTAGAATATCTATCTGAATCTATCATCATTCAGGGTCATACATATATATATACAGTCAGAAGCTGCGCAGCATGGAAATATTACAACGTTCATATATTCGGCTTAATTTGAATCGTTTTTATCAGTTACGGAGAAAATAGTTAGTATATCGAAAGCTGGAATGATCTACCGCACGATATTATATGTATTACATCACTTTCATTACGTAAACGTAAATTAAATATATATATATATATATATATTTAAAATCATTGTTATTCGTTCTATTTTGTTATTCGATTCTATTTATTTTTACTTTTTATTTTGTATTATGTAATGACCCATAAACACCACGTTATGTACTCAATAAAATATATCATAATAAATAATAATAATAATAATATGTTATTATATAAATTAGCCTATTAAGTAAAAAATAATATAACACTATGAACATAAAGACATATATATATATAATTTATTAAAAACGATATCATCTATAATTATAGATTTAATGAATTTCAAGATGTTGGTGTTATAACATTATATAATATTATATAATGTATTAAATACAAATAGTTAAATATAAAATAAGCGTTAACTTACCGTAAATGGTCTCCCCCCGAAGAATTGCGACATAATATTCCATTACCCCAGGCGTCGTGATAGTGTGATACCTTAGTAGTCGAAGTCATAGCGCCTCCTAATCCATTCAATATTCTTGCTATTAACAGCTGCCGGTTCGAATTCCTATATAGCAATTCTTCAGAATCTATATTATGTTAACATTATGTTTAACATTAATTTTATTTGGTACTTACTTAAAGTTTATAAACTTAATAATACATTTGTTTCTAGTGAGGTCGGTTATTGGTTTTATAAAGTTATAACGTATATAACTAAATATATATATATATATATATATATATATAGTGTTTAAAAGTATACTTATATATGATACTATATAAAGTAGTATTATTATTAATAAAAATATAATAATAATCGATTATATATCGATATATCTATAGATAGATATTTTATTTAATCACTTTGTATTTTATAATACAAAATATTACTGAATGTGCGGTAATACTATATTATAAAATATAAAAATGTGCATTTATATATATTACAGCCAAAGTACATATAGTACACACATTAATAGAATTATGAAAATGTATTGAATTTAACTTCTGCGGGTAATATTATAGTTATTATATTATTTATATATATATATATATATATATACATTAAAGTTTCTTATATCCTAGATATTATCTTGAACTAGTATGATAACACTACGTAAAATACTATAGAATATATGCATATACATTAAATTATGTACTTATATACATATGTTATATTATATGATTAGCCCGTTACAGATTATAAGTTTGTAATCTATATATATATATATATATTTCTATACAGAATAAGATACGTTAAATTTGTATATTTTCGTTATACGCTACATTTATCTTCACCGTTATACATTAGTATACTATAGTATACTAAAATCTAGCACGAACTCTTACGGCATATTAGGCTATTATTACGGAACTTCATGACATTTGAGGCTATTACGTTATGCTATTATGCTGATCTAATGCTGATCTTACTATTAGCTGGGAAGATAAGTGTAAGTGAGTCAAATATTCACTCATAAACATCGTGTGATATCTTTTCAACGATAAATTTTCTATAAATAAGAATAAATAAATAAAAATGTCGATTCGTTAAAATCGTGAATAAAGGGGTGGTCAACTGGTGGTCACTTGATCGTTAAATATTGTCCTCGTCCCATTTCGTCAGTGTGAAACTATACACGCCGCGCCTTCTCCGTACGGAAATAGTAGACAGTATAATAGTAGAACACGTTCTATAATAATACAAATAATATAACGTATTGAATATGGAAATTAGATATTCAAAATGACATACAGCAGGAGACAAAACTAATAATAAAAAATAAATAAATATATTAACGGTATCGATGTACATACATTGAAAATCTCACGGTAATTTAGTATACACCACTCTCCGGGTCGTGTTAACAGAGCTTTATAATGCACGTTATTTTAATCTATAGATTATAATTATTTATACGTACTTATACTATTACTTACATAACTCTATCGTACAGGTTAGTGACTATAGTTATTGATAACTGAATTGCATTAATTTAATTATATGTTAATGATAATTATCATTTACTATTATTTATTATTACACGGAATTGCAATTAGATAGATAAATAATGTAAACAAATAAATTAATGTATTCCGATAACAACTATAGTATTTAAAACATAATTATTATATATAATATGAGAAATATATATTAATTAATTATATTCAATTCATAAACTATAGTTTTAAACCTATAGGTTACAGTTAAATAATAAGTTAGAATCGAAAAAATGTCTAAATAAGATGTTATTTTAAATTTTAAATTATTAACTAATTATACTTAAAGCTTGAATGTAATGAAATATCTAGGAATAATAAATATAGTGTTGAGATCAAAGATTATAGATAGTAAATACCGTTTTCTTAAATAAAACCGAATACAATTTATTACCAACAGGTAAATAGAAAAATGTTTATGAATATTAATAATTTAAATCATAAGTAAATATGATCGTAGTATTATAAATTATAATGAAATATCTTTATTCGATACGAAATATAACTATGTGATCCAATTAAATTACTAATTATAAATTAATTTTACTTAAAGATGAATATGTATAATCTGTAAAAAAAACCTTTTTAAATATACTAATAACAAAAAAAATCGATACAAAAACTATAAATAAATTAGGTAAAAATTATATATATAAATAAACATCATTATATGAATAAAATATATAAATAAATACAAATATGATAATATATTAGCTAGATCATAATAGCTTATACAACACATAACCTTCCTGTTTCATTTTATTCGTTATTAAAATACTACTTACAGAGTAAATTCTATCGAAATCCGCCTTCCACCACGGATATGTCCTTGCGGTTTGAGTGTAGACGTTACTCAGTGATAAGTATTCGTCGTCACGTCTCGTCTTCTCCGTTATTACGTCGTTCTCATTTCCGTGTTTAGTTGTATTTACACTGATAAATATATATAGATAGATAGTTTACGAGTGGTAAATACATATAAAATGACATGAAACGCTAATTTAATAATAAATAATTATTTATTATAATAAATGTTAAAAAATTATAAAATGTATACATGTATTAAGTAAAATAATATACATAAAGCAATTTAATGGGACGTGAACACGCCATTTCACGGTTTACTATGTAAAGAGATAGGCAACATATGTGGTATTTTAATAGAACAGCATGCAGAATTATATTCATTGAATAAATCTATTTTTTAGTATTGTATTTATAATATATGCATGTATACCCTCATATACATATATTTATAATATTTATTATATATAGCCTATATATATATATACCTAAATATCCATTTTAAATTATTATGTATTTTCATTTATTCTATATAAATTATATTTTTACTATTATTGGAATATAATATTTATGAAATATATCTCTATGGGAATATATTAACACATGTTATTTATATAGTATACTATTAGTGTGTATACATACACACCTTAATAATATAGCTATTATAGTTTTTTATAATAATAGCCTTTATATATGCATGGTTAGTGTGAATTCATTATTTATAGAAAACAGCATATGAATAAATTATATAACATATATAATTAATTTATATATAAACAACTTTTATGTAATTTCTAGATTATTTTCATGAATAATTGAAAAAACCACCATAGTATTATGGAATAAAAAAAAATGTAAATACAAAATTATTTTCACCAAAACAATGTGTATGATCCCTTAACATAGAAAGTAAAGGTTTATATAATTATTAGTATGCATACTAGATGTTGTATATATATACATATTATACATATATAATGTTAGTATATTAATTATATTAATTACGTATAATATTTACTATTGTTATATTATAATATTTTTCTAATGATTAAATATAATAATATAATAATATAATTAACAATAGTTTATGTATATGAAAGGCGACAGGCGACAGCATAGAAATCAGGCGACAGCATAGAAAAGATAATTATCTTCATCTGAAGCCTTTTAGAGGAAACAATAATATAATGAATTTAATAATTCACATGATATATATATATACAACTTTCTTCTAATAAATATTATTATTATTATTATTATTATTATATATAATTAATATATAATTAATATATCGAGGTAATAATATTAGTTTTTAATTATTTATGATTTATGTGTGTCAGAATTTATACTAATATATTAAATGTTAACATTGAACACCACGTGCACGTGTGTATGTCTATAAATATATGTTTTTAGCGCTATGGTAGTGACGTATTATAAAATTCTGTTTTTAATATTTCACGTTTATATAAGTTAATTAATAATTAAGTTATTTATATAACTACTATGCATAATCGAGAAATACAAATCCGCTCTAGGGGAAAGATGGGTAATGTGACCACTTTTAGATAATGTTGTATAACTTTACAAATATTAGATCTAATACGATAATTTTTTCAATATAGATACATTTACATGATATACAAGATGACTGCCGAATAATTTTTTTCATTTTAGCGTAATGATTGAAATAATCAAGGTGGCGACGTTACCCTCCATGGAGGGTAATGTTGCCACCTATTGCGGGTAATGTGGCCACCATAAAATATGGAATTTATCCACTAGATGTCGTTACTTTATAACAAGTTTAGTCCGATGATATCACATAAAGTATAATCTTAAATACACACGCACTTGTGATACATTAATCATTTTTATTTTAACTTTATAAATTACTATATTCATTAATAGGATATATTCTAGTATACCAATATACTTACATATCATGTTATTAATATGGGAAAATCAATTTCATCAGTACATGATTGTATGTCATAACAATATGGCGATAAATACCCGATAAAATATTAATTTAGAAAGATAACTAATTTATATTATATGATTTATATATATATATTTATATATTATTATTGTAATTGTTATTGTTATTTTTATTTGGTGGAGTCCTTTCATCCCATCCAGGAACTTAAATGACGTTTTCACGTACAACCATATGGCTCTAATGTCCCTTCGAAGCCGCTCTCATGTTAATGCATCTATGGTTTTAACGAGAGCCGATCATTTATTTATACACAATTATATAAGATCACTTCTAAATAATATTTTAAGATCCATTTTATAAAATTAATTAATGGTCCGGACGAGGCTCGAACCCGTGTCCTACTGCTTGTGTGTCTGACATATTATATATAACTATATATATATAAATATATATATATATATATATATATATATATATATATATTAACTATATATATATATTAACGGCTTATTTGTATATTACATTTAACATTTTGTTATCTTATATTATATAATTATATAAATAATTTGATATATTTTCATATTATATGGTTTTAATATTACATACAATATTGTATACATATATTAAATATATTAAAATCATATAATATAAAAATAATTAAAATACAAATATACATATATATATATATATATATATATATATATTAAATATATAATATATATGTAATAAATAATGCCACGTTACGTTCTTCTATGTATCACGCTATATACACTATATAATAATGAATATTATTCACTAGAATAAATGGATTACACACTTTGTTATAATTAAATAGTTCTTTAATATACAAATTTAATTTAAATTTATATTATATATTAGTAATTTAATATATGTATTACTAAACTTTTATTTCAATTTTTTAAAAAGTAAATCGATTTTTTTGTATTTTTTATATCATTTTTTTTTATCAATTTACAATTTATTTTTTTTATCAATTTATCAATCACTATTACAACTTATTTTTACTTATTTGAATAATGCTTACCAATGCGCATATTTCATGTATATATTTTGTTTGATTGGACTTATAGTTTATAAGATACGCCAAGGGGCCACATTACCCTCATGGCCACATTACCCATCTTTCCCCTATATACCAATAATAATATCTATAATCGTATAATATTAATATATTGTAATTTTTTAATACAAATATTGAGTCATAAAATATTAAGATCATTTATTTTTAAAGTGTCCGTATTATGTTACTTTCCCCTAGCAGCTGCTTAGCAACACATTTACCTATTGTCCCTTCGAATCCGCTCCCATATTATGTCATCTATGTTTTAACGAGGGCCGATAATTGCGTATACACATTATATAAAATTACTTTTAAATATTATTTTAAAATATATTTTATTTTTTCCGGGTAGGATTTGAATCGCTTCCTACTACCTGCGTCAATTACGCCTTATCCCGCTAGCCTACATTATCATTATATATATATTTATCTATAATACTTTAATATTTAACTAACGTGTATATCACTATATTCTGTAATGTTAGTCTATTGCATGCACAAAGATTGAATAACACGTGAAGTATTACGTAATAGTTTAGTAACATTATGGTACTAAACACGTGTTTTAATTTGCAATACTGCATAAATAACAATTTCTATAATAATTATTATTTATTATTGACAAATATTTAAATTTTAGAAACGTTTATTTTTAGTTGATCCAACATAAACAATATACAAAATGTTAAACATAGTTAAACTATCATTTCGTATAGGATTTTTTAATTTGTATTTAAGCAAATAAATAGACGAAAATATATATCTAAAATATTTGATAATTATCCGTAAGGATAATTATTAATATACGTTATTGAAATAAACATAAACTAGGTCTTAGTACATAGATAGAATATGGTTTCACATTCCTATTGATTTGGCTTTTATATTTTCTTTTCAATATCCCATGTCCTTCAAATTATTCTTTGTGTGGATGAACTTCTTTCTGTTTTATTAGTTCTAATTTAATGGACATATTTCTCGATAATAGACCAATTTGTTGGTTCTTTAATACGAAGATATTTTCTCTTATTGTACTTCCGTTATATTTCATTTCGGCCGTAAACATTCCAACTGTTTCCACGGGTACCATTCCTGGTCCTATCAATTCTATTATACTTTATATAAGTAGGGGTCACTTTTTGGTATAAGGGAGAATAGTTGCACTTGCTCCCGTGTCGATTTTAAATTCACATGTTTGGTTAAATCCTGGTGCTTTGATTTTTATCAATTTCGTCCATGATTAATTATCAGGTACATTTATTTCTCCGAGGAACTTATAATTCTCGGTTGACCTCTTTATATCTAAACTGTTAACTTCGTAATTTGCATAAGTATTGTTATGTTCTCGTTCACTTGGTTTTCTACATAACTTTGCCCAATGTATCTCTTTATTGCATTTATTGTATTTCACTTATAAGCTAGACAGTTTATAAAGGCATGTGTCTTCCAACATTTACCACAAGTCTTTCTTTCGGGTGGTTTTTTATATTCGTAATCTCTTTTCTTGTATTCTTTCATATATTATTTCTTCTTGAAATCATTCTTCAAGTATTCTATATTCGGTTTTCTAGTAATTTCTTCATTCTGTTCTCGTGATATCTGTTTCATCTTACATGCATCGACAATATGTTCTGACATTATTTCTGTACTGAAAGATTCTTGTAAAAACCTATCTCTTAGTGTTTCATCCTTCATACTGATTATTATGTTATCCCTAATAGGGGACTCCTTCATGTCCTTGAAAGAACATGATTTTTTTATGCTAATTATATAATAATCAATTATTTCTTTAACAGTTTTAATTTTAGTTTTTATTTAAACAGTATTAAATTATATGTCATATTGATAGTACAAATTATTTAATTTTCTCTTTCTTTACAATTTAACTTTGAATGCCTATTCACGAATCACAACTTTTATTTTTATAATCTGTATCAATTTTATTTATATCTCCTTTATTATTGTAATTTTATATTTTATCTTTATTTCTAATTTTAAATTTTATTATTTTCGTATGTGATTAACCTTTTATTTAATCATTTCATTGTTTTTTTATATTATTATGATTTTATTATTATGTTTATCATTATTTCTATTTTATTATTTTATTTGAATGGAAATGATGATTTGACATTGCACATACTGTTAGGAGGTTTCGAATCAATAAAGCTAATCGCTTTCACTAATCCTCCTTAGACTTTGTCTATAAACTGAATTCATTCATTTAGCAAGCATCTTTAAACAACTGTAGAAACATTCAATACTTTCATCTATTAGTTGTTGTCTTTTAAATAAACAATACCTTTCATACGTTGTATTCTCTTTAGGTATGAAATAGCGATCGAATCTTTTTATTATAATTTCTAGTTTTATTTCTTTATCTTTATTGTTTTCATCTTTTGTCTTCTCAATATCAAATGAATTATGTATATCGACTTCATCTTCTCCTATTGCATATATGAAATTAGCTATTTTGACTTTACTTGATTTCTTCTTTAGTTCATCAGCACAGGCATAAATCTCATAATTTTGTTTCCACCGTTTCCACTATGTGGGTCCCTTGCTTATATCTAAAGCATTAGATATTCTATCTAAAATCATATTGAATTTAAATCACTATTTATGTATTACAAAAATTAAATAAATCTATAGATTACATTATAATCTAAATTCGATGCAATTAGAATATATAAAATTCAGCAATTAAAATATAATTTTTAAATAAATCTATATTATTTTATCCATTTGATTAATTACAATATTTCTTATTGATTTCAATATAATAATGTGATTCACGAATTTATTTAATTTGTGGTTTTTTTATGTTGTTTCTTTATTCATACGCCTTAATTGTATTCACTAGAATTTCCAATTCTTTTATTCTAAAATTACCAATTTATATATTGTTTTTATTTTTTTTTTTTAAATAAATAATTAATATAAGTAACTATAAATTCGGAACTATATATGATATAATACATTTTTATAATTTGGTAAGTTCACATACAATAATAATATATACACAATATGTAATATATATTATATAATATATGTAATATAGATATACATGCACAATATATATATATTATATATAATATATATATATTGTTTTTTTTCGGACAATGGTTAGTTAATAACCAGAGCCAATTATCCCATTTATTAGCGAAAACATATTAATAAAAATATGACGAAGTAGGCAAGGAAGAGGCAAGGTAATTAAGGATTTTACAATAATCCATTGCAGCAGTATTTGCGATAAATTTGTAGACTGTCTGTCATGACACGAATACTGAGTAGCGTAATATCATGCTTCCTCAGGCCTAACGAATATAGGTCTTTAGACGTTAGGGATGAGGGTATACCACGCCAGTTCCAACAAGAGGCACTTAGTTTAGCCTGCTTTGCACCAGTAAGTTGTTTTGCGTAGGAGAGTATTTCATGTTTGTTATAGTAGTAAGTTTTGTGTCGGTAATTAGTATCGGTATCTATTGTATCAGTTGAAATTTGCGTATCTATTGTATCAGTTGAAATTTGCGTATCTATACTATACACAATGTTATTTCGGTAAGCCAGTAAGTCAGTTTGCGTAAGCCAAGTTGTGTTCGTATGTGTGGTTCCAGTATAGTTGTACATTTGTACTTATTAAGTAGAGTGATTAAAAGAGCGTTAACATAATTATGCCTGTGAATAATGCTATTATAATTAAATCTACAGGTCTGCATAATATGATTTAGGCAGTCATATTTATAATTACACCCTCGCCTTAAACAGTTTATATTTAAACTTGGAAACATAGTTTACATCTGTAATGTGTATACAGTAGACCGTGCTTTAGCTTTACCATATCTACAAAATCGCGACCAGAAAACATCTTTATAGGAGAAGTTATCCAATTATTAATAAAAGGACTATGCGTGCCTAATTCTAAACCCTTGCCATCGACAGAATTAAATAAATATATTGAATG
Organism: Osedax fenrisi; assembly: GCA_964019155.1. Lineage (NCBI taxonomy): Eukaryota > Metazoa > Annelida > Polychaeta > Sabellida > Siboglinidae > Osedax > Osedax fenrisi. The sequence continues at coordinate 10,719,103 of OZ025246.1, read as the reverse complement.
ATATTTATGTATGGAGGTGTTATCAATAAACGTGCATTCATCGTATAATCGAGGTGTAGACCATTTTAGAATAACGCTATCAGGAAGAGTTTGAATAATAGTGTCATCATTCTTTCTAATGGATGAAATCCTTTTTAGCCGCATCACCGGTATTTACAGAAAAAGAAAAGTGATAGCTATCCCACCGACACTACTAGGTGCGTAGAATACACCGAGTGAAGTATCTGAAGGTAGTCGAAGCCAACGTCTGACGAACGACCGAATACTTCTGTTCATCGTTTTTAATGAATTTAAATATACGTTAGAGATAGTCAAGGTATGAAGCATACTTGGAATTAGATGATTTTTGAGCATAAACAATTTTTGTTGGGGTTTTAGAGTAGATTTAGATATTGCCAAGAGTTTCGATGTGATGTCATCATTAATTGAATAATTTTTATTATCCAAAGCGCCTATGTTGATGCCAAGATATCTATAAGTGTCTTCTATATTTAGCGCTTTAATTGTAGAATTATCAATAGATATAAAATTATATATCCATTGTTTTTTCTTTGGGTTAATAATTATATTCAATGTAGCGCATTTTGATTTGTTAACGTTTAACCCACATTGAGTTAGTCTAAATAAAACATGATCAACTTGATCTTACATCATTACATCATCTTTCGTAAATAAAACCAGATCATCTGCAAATACTATATGGCTTATTGTACTATTTCCTTGTAAATTAATACTACCTGGAATATTATCAGTTACATAATCTATAATGGAGTTAAAAATAGCGGGAGACATTGGGTCACCTTGTTTTACTCCACGATTGACTGGTATACTAGGTGATACTCCATTTTTATATTTTAATTGAGTTGAACAATCAGAATAAGTATAGCATGATATAACTTATATACATTTTAGGAGTCCCTACTCTTTCGGCTAATGCAACAATTGAGTTGTGAGATACTGTATCAAAAGCTTTAGAAACATCCAACAAATACATCTTTAATGGGCGTAATGCATTTTTATGCTGATATATAATAGATTTAAGTAAAAATATATTCTCAGCAATACCATCACGGCGAACAAAAGCATTTTGCCGTGGATTAAGACTAATTGTGTTTTCAATTCTGCGTGCCAACATTTTATGGAAAAGTCTACAGAATATCGATGACATAGTTATTGGACGATAATGGGACGGCTCAGTACTGTGCTTAGTTTTAGGGATTAAAGTAGTTAGGCCTAGTTTAAATGCGGAAGGTGCAGTAGACGATATGAGATAAATATTAAAGCGAGCTGTTATATAAACAAATAATAAACACCTTTGTTTACGCTTAACATTTCTATTTGATTGCACGCCTATATTATCATTACGTTTTGTATTGTTAGAAATAATATTGTTACGTAATATTTTTGGTTTTTTTTTAGATTGAACTATAGATGAATTAATTAAGTATTCATAATCTAGGTCTATTAGATTTTAAATATTGTCGAAATTAAAATTCTGTATATTTAATTGTAAACTAGGTAATATGTATTTGCTAGGGTGTAAATCTAAAATATATTGTATAATATTTGTTTTATTAGTTAAATCAATATTGTTTTATGATCTAGGACCTGTAGATAAATCATAACAATATCTATTCGAGAAATTCGAATTAATCGTTTCGCATGGTTTCGTGTCATTAATAGTGTTTATATGAATGTTGTTATTATGTCAAATGTTAGTTTGTATATTGTCAATGTAATCTGATAAATGTGGTGTATCTAAATGTATGGGCAAGGTGTCGTTAGGTCATAGTTAGTATACTATTAGTATACTGTATACTGTTAGTATCAGTAATGTTATCAGTATCGTATGTATCTTCAGTATCGTTATTGGGATTGTTAGTTAGTAGATTGTATAAGTGCAAAACAGGCTGTACAATATGATTTATATTAACGTATGTCTGGAGTGATCGAACCAGTGATTTGTACTTCGCAGATGACCGATGAGTTGTGATAGCCTGTAGAGAACTCTCAGTAAACTTCTCCGCTATCTCCTTATTGATTGGAAACCTCTTCGAGTCACTTTTTTTGGAAAGTATATCAATTTCGATTAACGCAAGCTTTCTCGAGACGCCTTCAGACCAACGCTGTCTCGACTGGGACGTGATGTTGTTTAATATTGTATCTGTGTACTCAATATGGTATGCATGTGCATGCATACGTTGACGATGAATAGCAAGTCCACGAGTAACCCTTGAACTGCTTACAACAGGTTATGCAATATCCTTCATTGGGTTGATCCATTAGGGCGTATAGAATCTATACGTAAAGTTGCATTAAACAAGGATCTAATTCAGCCAGTTAAGACTGTTATACAAAAATGGAATTAATGTATATGAATGTGAAATGCGACCGTTCACGGTGAATGACAGCGCATGAATGATATATATATATATATGGTTAATATTATTTATAACATATATTAATATATATTAATATATATTTTCTATAGTAATATGTATTATTTACTAGTATAATAATATGGGTATGTTTACATATGATAATCTATGTATAGAACGCGCTGTAACCATGTAGTAGGATAGGTAACACTGAGAAAAATAAATGCATCAGATGAGTTAAAAATATTTTTTAAATGCATCAAGAAAACAGCGCTTTTCGATTCATAAATTATAAATAAATACATCACAGAATTCATTTATTTTTTTACAAATGCATCACAGAATTCATTTATTTTTTACAAATGCATCACAGAATTCATTTATTTTTTTACAAATGCATCACAGAATTCATTTATTTTTTACAAATGCATCACAGAATTCATTTATTTTTTTACAAATGCATCACAGAATTCATTTAATATTATATAAATGCATCATTGAATTAATTTAATTTTTACAAATGCAAATTGAATTAATTTATTTTAACTAATCAGAAAATTAATTTACTATTGTATAAATGTATCATAACATTAATTTATATTAAAATAAATGCATATATAATTAATTTAATATTGTATGAATGTATCATACAAATTATGTTGTGTTATAATTTATAAAAGACATCAAGGAATACATATATCATTATTTAATTTAATCGCATTATTAATTTTAATTATTCTAATTAAATTAACTAGAGTATAAATGATTACATCATGTTTATGCACATGTAATATATACTATATTCACAATTATTTAATATGTACAATATTTATAATTATCCAACAATGGTTCATTTATTATGATAGTGGTCTTTAATTATTTCCAAAAAATAATATATAAATTTAAAAATAAAAATATTTCTAATTTATTATGAGATTTAAAAATAAGATTAGTACTACCTGTTTAATAAATATACAAAATAATCTATAACTTTTAAATGTATATAATACTTAGATAAATAATAAGTTATTTAAGTTAAAATATAGTTTATTAAAATAATAATCATAAACATATATTTATCATAATTTTAAATAATAATAATTATAACAATATATTTAATAATTTTAATACTTTAATATCTTTAATCTTTTTTTTATGAAAATATGATTCAATAAATTTAAATAATGAAGATAAATAATTTGCTAAGATATGAAATATTAAATATATAATAAAGAAAATATAAATTTTTAAAAGCATTAAGGAAAGATGAACATGTAATAATATGTTCATTCTCGATATATATATATTAAAATCTGTACATGTTATTAAATTGATATCATATATAAATTGATAATCTTTGCAAATATCATAGGCCCACATTGTTGTATAGTTTCAGACTTAGTTTCAGGCTTATAGCATCATATTTAACTTCGCAGGAGCTAAATAGTTAATAATATAAATACATATTTGAGTAGTAATAATATATATATATAATAGTATTTACCTGGATTGACTTCGACTTGACATAACATAGGTATCTGATTGAACTTGGTGGGACCTATAATAGTAAATAATGATATATATATATATATATATATATATATATATATATAATATTGTATGGTATTTACCTGGTGTGGTTCATATCATCAGATTGAACTTCGCAGGAACTATAATAATTAAGAATATTATTAATATATATTAGAATATACATAATATATATAAGGGTTGAATATATGCTTATACTAATCTATAGGTTATTAACTCCCATGGTAATAACCAATAATAACCTATCCTATGGAACAGGTGTATAGGTACATAGATTTATTATATAATAGTTAATATAAAATTGAAATAAAGAAATAAGTGTACGCTGTATGCACTAATAAACCATATCATACCGAACTTCTCGATAATAACGAGATCACGTGATGGGCGTAGTGGGCGTATATCTAATTAGATAACTAGATTAAACTAGTTAATCTAATTATAAACTACGCTCTCTTTTACAATTTACAAAACAGAAATCAAATTATATAAAAAAACAAATAACAAAATATATTTAATCAACATTCATTCAAATTACATAACATTTACATTCGTTCAAGGCACGTCAACTAATTGAAATTTACAAACCAGAAATCAAATTATATAAAAAACACAAATCACAAAATATATTAAATTAACATTTATCTAAATTACACAACACATGTATACTTCATGCACAACATATTTATAAATACCTACACACAGTTAAACACGTAGTTGCCATACTACATTGATATGGAAAAAACCTTCATTTAAAATATTAAATAGATATTAATATATATTAGATAAATAAAATATAATTTTATTTATTAATTGTATTGTCATATATAGGAATATAAAACTTACTAAAATAAATTTAATTTAAATGTTTTATATAATTTATTTAATATATACAATATATAATAATATATTTAATATATATTTAATATAATCATTAAATTAATAAGTATATCATGTATAACTCATGGTACCTTCTTTAGTATATATATGCTAGACTATATATTTAGTCTAGACTATATGTGAACTATAATCTACATTCAACATATGACTATATGTTTTCATATCATAGATACAATTGTAAGCAATGACTATATTAATTATATAATTGGTAGAAGATATTAAACACCAGTATTGGATTTTTAAAAACAGAAAAGGCCACCCATTGATAAAATAGAATAATATTTTTATTAAATTTATAATACATTATTTGTCTAAAGTTGAGCCATTTAAGGTAATGGCACAGTGCACATAATTCACAGTTTATCATATAAATATATAGGCTACATATGGTCTATTAATAGTCTGGCAGAATTATATTCATTTAATCAATCTGTTTTTTTTTTGTATTTATAATATTTGAATGTATAACAGAATAGACATATATTTATTATATTTAGCCTATTGTATATATATATATTTATATATATATATATATATAAATTACAATGTTAAGTAGTTATTTATTCTCTATACATTGTATTTTTACTATTAAAACATAATTTGAAGTCTGATAACAATAGAAATACAATATGATCATTTATATAATATAAATTATATTAGATATACTCACACACAAATACACACATACATACATAAACACACACACACACACACATACACACACACACTTATATCAATATATTCACATTAGCCTATACACATATTAAATTATATAAATAATATTGTAGCCATAAATGATAAATTTAATTGAGTATATATTAATCGAATTAAGTAGTATTATATAGTATACTCATGGTTAGCATATTATGCTATACTATCTAGTTTATATAGTTAATATAACTAGTGTTAAGCAGCAATACATATATACATATATATATATATATATATATATATATGTATATATACATATATGTATCTGTACAAATAAATTAACCTATTATTAGCTTCAGATTATATTAGTGAAGTCAATAGTGATGCTGGGCTTTGTACACTTTCTTCAATACTAAAAATAAAATAAATATATGAGAATTTTTATATTTGTATATTCAAGTTTATATTACCTTAAGTCTTGATAGTTATTCTTATGTAGTACCTATTTGATTTATCTTCAGGAAAGCTTTTGTTTTCAATGTTGACATATGATTCCCAATCTTTGTTATATACTTGCAATACAATTTAATGTATTTTAAATCTACGTTGTATTGCTCTTTGAAGATTTTCGAAAGTATCGGCATCAATAATAACTTTATCCTCACAGTAATATATATATATATATATATATATATATATATATATATATATATATATAAATATATAATAATTAAAGTAATAAGTAATATATAGGTGGCGATACTAACATAATGATGCTGATGCATTTATATTTATTAAAGTGAATATAATGATTTAAAAGTAAATATAATGTTAATCACATTAAATCTGATGCATTTATATGTGAAAAATGCATCTATAGATGTATATAATAAATCTGATGCATTTATAATTTATTAGATGCATCACAGAATTTATTTACTATAAAAAAATGCATCTGTAGATTTAAATGACAAAATAATGTTAATTATGTTAAAATGTGATGCATATGTAGTAATTTTTATGCATTTTATAGCTTTGATGCACTTTTTATATTATATTTAACTCATCAGATGCATTTATTTTTCTCAGTGAAGGTAAGGTAATTATTTATTTTGTTATATTTTAAAATCTCAAAGTGTTGAGAATATATAAAAATAAATAAATAAATATATAAATAAATAAATTAATAAATTAATTAAATAGTTAACAACAACATTCGCAACTTCCTCTTGAATTCAGTGTGACTCCTTGTACGTTGTAATGACCTGGGAAGATAATTACACATGGAAGGAACATCCCAGCCGAACGATCTTTTCCCAATTATCATCAGATATATTTTCGGCACTGAAAATAAATTTGAATATTGCAGGCGAGCGTATCTCATTAGCTCTTCATTTAGGAGTTTATTTAAATATATAGGATTTCACAAAATAATAGTTTTATGAGTTATGCTTAATATTTTAAATTTGCCAATATTGTCCATAAGGAACCAATTTAAATCGCCTATTTTTTTATAATAATTATTTGGTCACACCTCTTAATATTAAAGATTAATCTTATAAATGATTTAATGACTCTATTTAATCCATAATTAATTACCGTTTGGAATTAATTAGTAAACTATTGCAATACGGTAATCTAGATAACACAAGAGATTTATGTTTATTATTGAGATTAGAATTACCTACTATACATATATACGTGACTAACATAGTCCGGAGGTTCCTCGTCTTGTAGTGAAGTGTAACGGTATATGTATACTATATATATTTATATAAGGTGCTGCTAATAAGGGAATAATTAAGTAAGTGATATATATATATATATATATATATATATATCTTTTCAGATATTAGTGGGCGTGGCTTAGTCACGATCTATGATTATAGTAGGCGAATACAATAATACTACAATAATTAATATAATTCTTCAACTTTTTATATTATTTACAATTAATTATAATGTTATGTTATCGTCAACATTAATACAATAGAGATTATGTTTCGTGCCAGGGATAAGCTATTACCTTTTAATTTGTAAACATGATATTCAATTAAATTACATAATACATATTGAAGATTGAACATACTTAGCAGATTGAAAAGAATTATATAAGACATATTTCAAATTTCAATTCATTTAAAAGAACCTTATAAAAATATATATTCAATAGTTATTATTACATGTTTAATTATCCTTTTAAATTTATAGTTTTAACTTTTAATTTGACTTATGAAAATATTAATATTATAAATTTTGAAATTTAATTATACAACTATGACTTTTAATTTTTATCTAATTCATGATATCATTTTCTTTTAAATGTTTTCCGACTTAAAATATAATTTATTTAAAAAATGACTTATTGACAATATTAACTTACTAATTTGTTAGGTTATCCTATAATAATATTAGTATTCTAATTATTCTAAGTATTACTTATATTTTATTTTTTTTTAACATAAGGAATTTATGATTATTAATAATTTAGTTGCGTACTTGTGTTCCTATTATTTGGTTTCTATTATTTTGTTTAATATTTTTATTATTTTTTATCTATTGTATATATATTATGTGTTTTTTTTCAAATGATGATTAGAATAAGAGTATTTTTTTAAATATTATTTTATTTTTAATATTTTATCTAAATTATGTTCTGCTCGTTGATTGATAATTTATTTAAGCAAATACATAGCCGAAAATATAATCCAAAGTATAAAGTATACATATTTGCTAACGATAACATACGTTATAGAAATAAACAAAGAATAATACGAAATTAAAAAATTAAAGAAACGTTTTACAGTTACCGTAAACATAAACGAAAAACAATCGAAAGTAGAAATAAATCATATAGTAAAAATAAACGAAAAATTATCAAAATAGAAATAAAAGATAGAAAGTTATAAAGAATAGAAATGTATAAATTAGGGGAAAGTATCCGATTACCGACCCCTAAATGATTAGTTGTAATAACTTATTCAATATTAAATATATTTATTTGAAATTTTGTAATTTGAGTAATATTATGTCAATGAATAATGTGGCTATTTTAAATTGTTGATATAATTATATTTACAAGAATAAACAGGGGGGTCGGTAATCGTATACATGTGCCAAATTCCGACCCCCTTCTCCTATTACCGACCCCCTAAAATAATCGTGGTATAAATAATTGTAGTATTATAATATCCAAAAAAAATAGTAGATATACATAACTATAATTAATTATAACATGACGTAATTTTTTTTTTATTGAATTTATGTTTTAATATTAATATTAAATTTAAATTTAAACTTTATAGTAATTATATTAAAATAGTGTATATTATTATTTAATATTTATTTATTAATCAGTATGTATATAATCAACTGGAATTATGAATCTTAAATCTATATCAATGATACATAAACAACTTACATAGCATGGCATATCTTAAAGTAAAATACGAATCTATTTTGATTGGATATTATAAATCACATGGGGTCAGTATTATGGTAATTTAGGGGGTCGGTAATAGGAAAATAATATGGGTTGCTATAATTAAGATATATTGGTTAATGATTCAAATTCAATTATTTTTATAATAGTTATAAACATCTTATAGTTCTACAATATTATTTACAAAATCAAGTTTTCTTTTAATTAATAAAGTATTTACAATGATTTAAAAAAAGTTATTATTCAAATATTTAAAAAGTAAAAACAGAATATTACATTTTATCAAATAACAATTGTAGGATTTAATATTTTTTTAAACAGAATACTTATTCATATTTATCATTAAATTATTAACATTTCATATATATATATATATATATATATATATTTTTGATATCTCTTATAGTTACTGAGATACGAGAGGGGGTCGGTATTAGGAGATGGTCGGTAATCGGGGTCTTTCCCCTATATACCATTTATAATTTATAATCATTTAATCAATTTCGAATTAATATTAACTACATCTGATGATCCAATATAGCTGTAGAGGTATTTTAATTATTAACCTGTTTTATACTGTTGCCGTTTCTGCGCATATTGTTGAAATTCAGATTATAGCTCATATATGCAGTATTATTGTTAAATATTATTAATTATTAGTTATAATTAATTATAAATATATGTGTACATTAGGTTTTTGATTATTACATTTTATAAATAATTAAAGTTATAATATATATATATATATATATATAACTTTATTTATTATGACTTATGATTTTATTTTGTCATATTCTATATTCTATATTACGTTACTGGTAATATCAATATTACTTGTAGATCTATACATTTTCATGTCTTTAATGTCTGTATAAATAATGTTTTTAATAATAATAATGATATATATATATATATATATATATTGATAGCATAAATAACTTAAGTGGTTTACATCATGCATATATTGTAATAAAAGTGCTGTATATGTGATGTACCTACTAGTATTATTACACTAGTAATGTTTAAATGATGATAGCGTACACGATTAACGTATAATATCACCTCTATATTAACGTACGAGGTCATACGTTAATAGAGGTCACACCTATATATATATATATATATATATATATATATATATATATATATATTTATGGCGAGATCCCTTTTAAAGTTAACACGTAATGTATAGAACTGTTTAATTACACAACATACACGTTTAGAAATATAATGTTAACCTACATATATTTAAGATCATATTATGAAATTATATATATATAAAATACACTAAGGTATAAAATACACTAAGGTATAAAATACACACACATGAGTAAAACATCGCGTTTAATTATAAAGAACTTATTAATATGTGTATGCACACTTATATTATAAATACTATTATTATATAGTCTATTTAATATAAAAATGTATACATATGAGTAGTAAATGATTTATCCTATATATATATATATACACGATATAATACCTGAAATAGCATCTGCAGACATAGTTGATATAAACATTGATTTCATTTGTGTGGTTTTCTTTTTACACGAGTATGCGCACATATACTGCACGCTGAGAATGAGTTTTTATTTATATATAAATATATATATATATATATAGTCTATATATATATATAGTCTATATAATATAGATTTAAAATATAGATATAATATAAAACAAACGATAACAAAATAACTATGCAATCAACAGAGCGCGAAGCCTAACAAAATGTATACATGCAGATATATCGATATTACATAATGACTGAATTGAATTAAATTCAATTCGACATAAATGTATATTACATAAATCGATATATCTACAGACTTCACTTAATAACATATATATATATATAAATAACAAATAACAATAACAATATATATACATATATTAAAGTTAATATAATCATGGTATTATATTTATATTGTGTTTATATATTAAAACTCGAATTATTATTAATTATAAATATTTACTAGAAGAAAGTTGTACATTTTTTTCGTATGAAGTATATAAATTAGTTATATTGTTATTTCCTCTAAAGGGCTTCAGATCAATATCGATATCTTTTCTATGCTGTCTCCCGATATAACAATATAATTGTATAGGCTAAATATTATAACATTAAACAGTATAGTTAGAAGAAGTATACATTGTCTACTAATTCACATTAAAATAATACTAAAATATACTGTATTGTTATAAAATATAAAAGTTTGAATATATGGAATATTTATATGTATTAGTTAATTAAAATATAAAAATAAAGACATGGATGTTATATATAAACATGTTATTTATAACAATTGTTATATTTCTTTTATTATATTTGTTAATGTGTTATTTGTACTGTTATTTAGTACTTTATTTTGGTTTAGTACTTTCATCCAATCCAGGAACTAAATCACAGACCTAAAAAGCGGGTTTCACATTACCGAATTTCGAGGTGAGGATGAAGTTTTCACTTATAACCATATGGCTCTAATTAGAGGTATATTAATAATCCTTCGAAATCACCCATATATATATATGATGATGATGATGATGATGATTTATTAAACACAATAATATAATATCGATGGATATTCTTGAATGTGTACATGAACAATATATATGTATATGTGTATGTGTGGGTGTTGATTATAAACTTACGAAATACATGCTAATAATGGTATCATTAATGCGAGAATAAGTACATAAATCACCAAATAATTCGGATTGTCATTTACGTCATCTGTACCTATATATCCAATATAGTATTATAGTATAGTAATATAATTTGTATATAATACATATAATTTTATAAATATATATATATATTATATGTGAAATTTCTGTAACTATAGTTCTTTAAAGTGTAATATGATATCACTATTACCACCAATTTAATACTAAAATTATACGAAATGATTCATATGTTGTATTACAGCAATGATATCATTAATCATAAATATAATCAGCTAAACGATGCTAGTTATATTCAAGTACAATTATAATTATGTATTTAAATTGAATATAGAGAAACAAATAACTTTAATGCCATTATACCGACATATCTACACACTAGCTCACACCTATACACACGACGAACGACTTACGGACATCAATAGTGATATTAGTGTTTAACTTCAGATGCAACATGGTGTATTTAATAGATACGGTGATTACATTAAGTATCTAATTTAGTTTTTTTGTATTTGTGCAATATTACAATGACGCTCAATGTTTTAAAAATTGTGATAATACATGATATTTCCAGTATGGATAGTATTGAAACTTCATACGATTATGTATATCATACATATTTTTTAATTGTTTATTTTTAAATTTATTGGCTACCCATTTTGTGTCAAATATAAGGCGTCGCGGATTTGCATTGGAAATAATAGGAAAATTCGAAGTAAATTACATAAATGTGTATTTTCCATGGACATAATAAGATAAATACATTATATTTTTAGAATGACTATCATATATGTAGTTTATATGAATTATATTATTAGGTTTTATATTTTTTTTAATATCCTTTTTTTTACTAATTATTTATATAATTATAGAAAATATTATTTGTATCTAAAATAAGCTCAATTTAAGTTCTAAAAATTGAAATAATATATTTATGAATAATTTATGAACATATTTATTAGCCTACTATATAGCTTTGTATCGCTACTAATTGAGATTAATTTTGATTATGTAAAAAAATAATATAAAAAATGAATGTAATATTATCTCGACAAATTTGTTCGTATTTTACATGAATGTTAGTTAAAATCAGTGATATTTCATAGAATTAATTTTTTTAAATAAATTTATATACAATTATACAATTATAATTAAACATGTTTTTATCATATTTATTAAATTTGTAGAAAATAATATTATTGAAAAAAATAAGGTTACCTTAATATTTTATTGTAGACAAATTTACAGAAATGAAAAAAAAATCCTAGAATATTTTAAATAAAATAATCAAATAATATAAGTCGTATAAACTACATTTATTACATACTTCCGAAAATATAATATCTGAAACTTTATTATTTCAATGTTAAATAAAAATGTGTATAATTTAATGCTAATTAACTTATCTTTTCTTATGAAAATTATGACGTCATAGTATAAGTAGAATAAGTATACTTATAAGTACTTCCTCTTATTAACCGAACCCAGTCAATATCAATTTTCGAAAATACATAGGTATTCATTATCGGTATTTTTATTATTTTTAATTTGGGAAATGCTATGAAGTCATAATTTTCATAAGAAAAGATAAGTTAATTAGCATTAAATTATATATAACTGCGAAGTTTCGTTTAAAACTGATACCTGCAAGGTATTATAATACTAATTGATTGATTAACTGATTGTGTATACTCAATCACCTAGAAGTTTAACATGGGGTAGATAGTATGCTTTAACATTTAGGATATAGGAATAAAATTCAATCAATCTTTTTGAACATATAAATTAGTGAAAATTGTATGAAGGTGAAGTATATGGTTAATAAGCATGCCAATAGCAGTATTTAATAATTATATACTATATTAATAATTATAGACTATATTAATAATTATATACTATATTAATAATTATATACTATATATATATAATATATACTATATTAAATTCTTACATACCGGATGTATCATTATTGTTAAGACCCGGTACAACACCCGAAGAACTATCAGTACCACTGCCTATAGATTTGTTAAGTATTTAAATTATAATACATACCTTACCTTATCAGGTCGAGCTCGGCAAAAAAAAAATTATAATAAGTATATTATATATATATATATATATATATATATATATTACATTACAATTATATACGAATTATTTTATTGTGGATAATGTTAATTTATAATAATTCAATCAGATAAATATATGATATATTCGAGTATAAAACCTATACCATGTTTTGGGGTTGTGACATCTCTAATTATGGTGCGAATATCTTGTGGGTCTCCTTTAATTTATAATATTAATCAATATATTAAATATTTTATTAAAAGTATGCAATATATTAAATAGTATATTAAAAGTAAACGATATATATATATATATATATATACATATATATCGTTTACTTTTCTAAACTACCTGTATGGCTCAATGGCCAAAGCGTCAGCAGTAGGGTTCGGGTTCAACCCTCGTCTGGACCATTAATTAATTTTATAAAATGGGTCTTAACATATTATTTAGAAGTGATCTTATATAATTGTGTATAAATAAATGATCGGCTCTCGTTAAAACCATGGATGCCTTAACATGAGAGCGGCTTCGAAGGGACATTAGAGCCATATATGGTTATAAGTGAAAACTTCATCTAAGTTCATGGATGGGATGAAAGGACTCCACAAAATAAAAATAACAATAAAAATAACAATAATATATATATATATATATATATATATATATATATATATATATCATTCAATTTCAAAATATTTAAAGAATTATAAAATGCATCAGATTAATTATATTTTTAAAATTATAAATTATAGGACGTATAGCTTTATTTTATAATATAAAAATCCTATTAATATTAGATTTATATATATGTCCCCGATAATATAGCACAATAGTTACATTCACTGTATAATAAAGTATGTACCTTTATAGTAAAATGTGAGTTTATGTAATATTGCTACGTTTTAGATACTCTTTTACAAATATAGTCAAAATGAGATTCCGAGTTATTAAATTAATTCTATAATATATTAAATTATAAATTCCTAAAAATGTATAGACACCTAATCTATTCAACATTTTATTATCTATATAAGTATTATTATCAAAATAATGTATATTTGTATTATATAGCAATGTTTTTCAATAATGATTGATAATGTATTCATAAAAAGCCAATATTTTAATTTTATAAGATAATAGTAACTAAGAAATTAATATTATTCATATTTTTATATAACATAATAATATTAGTGTCATCAGCCCATAAAATCATTGAATATTTATTAGAAAATAAATGCAAGTCATTCATAAATACATAAATATCACTGGTCCTGATCCCCGTGGGTTACATACACACCCAAAGTAATATTTTGTAATCAGACTCGCTATTAAAACATACCGTTTTTTATTCGAGTTCTTAAAATAACTATTACAACATATAATATAACTATAAATCATAATGTTATCATTTATTAGATAAATTGTTATGATTCATATTATTAAAAGCTTTCATGAAGTATATATATATATATATATATATATATATATACTAGGTTAACAATATATACGAATGAATTGATGGTGTATAATAGTAATTTATAATAATTAAATCAAATAATTGTATAATCTATGCGAGTTTAAACCTAATTCAGGTAATGTGGTTGATACTTCTATGTTTATGGTGGGCATATATGTTGGTTCTCCTGTAATTTGAATTGTTAATCAAAACATTCACTAGTATATTTAGGGTGCAAGCTGACGTTAACATATGTATAATATGTTATGTTTTTATTACGTTATATCAATACCTCCTATAACCCGAGGTTATAGGAGGTCTTGGTTATATCCATGTTCAGTATCTTATTTATAACATTGTAAAATATTATAAATTATTTTGAAGTATTTGTTGGCTTATCTTTAGTTTGAATTATTAATCAATATATTAAATAGTATATTAAATGAATACTATATATATATTATATATATATTATATATATATTATGTATTTGTTGGCTTATCTTTAGTTTAAATTATTAATCAATATATTAAATAGTATATTAAATGAATACTATATATATATATATATATTAGGTTAAAAAGATATACGAAAGATTTTATTGTGGATAGTGTTAATTTATAATAATTAAATCAAATAATGATACTGTGCAAGTATAAAACCTTTAGGTGTATGGGTTGTGACTTCTCTATTTATGATTGGCATATCTGTTGGCTCATCTTTAGTTTGAATTGTTAATCAATATATTACATGAATACTTTATATATATATATATATATATATTTTTTAAATATGATTTCTATGAATTAATTACTAAATTTATATATATATATACACTACCTTAAAAATATATACGAATAATTTATTGTGGATAGTATTAATTTATAATAATGCAATAAAATAATTATATATTCTATGCGATTTTAAAACCTATAGGGGTAGGGGATGTTACTTCTCTAATTATGGTTGGCATATCTTTTGGTTCATCTTTAGTTTGAATAGTTATAACATATATTAAAGAGTATATTAAATGAATACTATATATATATATATATATATATATATATATATATATATATATATATTGATGTTGTCAGGATTATATATATATATATATATATATATAATTCCTGACAACATCAATATATGTTGGTAATTTATATGTATGCATAATAAATAGTCCGAATCCTTTATTAAAAACTGATTAAGCATATCGTAAATCTACTCACATTCCAGCAAAATTCCTAATATGGAAATCCTGATATAGGCGTCCGCTTACAGCTCACTATAAACCCCTCGGGTTTCTGAAATCGGCGGTCAGTATACCATACTCCTCGCCTCTCTTTACTAAACTGCATTAATTTCCCCGCTACACTATACAAACAACCAGCTATCACACAACTGCCACCGAGTTGTATATCTGGTTATGTGGTAATTATATATATATATAGAGGTTAAGTATACATATATAATAATAACACAGAGATTACAGAGGATATATGTGTTATTGGTATAATGGAGTTTAGTAAGGAGTAGACATGATTATGGTAAACTGACCGCCGATTGCCTGACCGCTGACCGCCAAAAATGGTATGCGAATATCTCTACAAATACCATATATGGTTATATAGATATACTTACGAGTATGCAATACTGCGTGGTAGCACGCTATAATATATATATATATATATATATATATATATATATATATATAAACAACGGTATATGTATGTATACATTAACGATATATATATAACACATTTCGTTTTTAATTTCATTTTAATATAATAAAACATCAAAGGACATAATTTTGTTTTGAATTGTATAATGTAAACAAACAAATTACGCACGCGTACAGTAATCATAGGTAAACAAATATTTGTTGTTCAAAAAACCTATAAAAGTAGATTTTCCTAACTAAAGCAACTTTAAAATAAACAATTGTATACACATTTTGTTAACATTTGTTAATTATATAATATACGATATTAGCCCCGTGTATTAGACAATTGTCACTTAAAACCAGCTTAGCCTGCCTTAACTGGTATATAAACCGTGTATATTCACACTAAATAGTCCTACTGGTTAATACAGTTGTGTTAAATCATTCTATATCTAACTAGTATATTGTATGATCATAGTTAGTTAACAAATTGTTAGTAAACAAATCAGAGAATACCTAATGATTAATGATCTTTATGATGATTTTCAGAATGCATATCGACCAGGACATAGTACTGAGACTACTTTAATAAAGTTAACTAATGATATAATAGGCTACTTAGATGATTCAGAACATGCGCAATTACTTCTTCTTGATCTATCAGCTGCTTTCGATAGTTTAGATCATAATATTCTTATATCTAGACTAAGATCAATAGGTTTTAATGGTGCTGCACTAAATTGGTTAATTTCATATCTATCTAATAGAACATACTCTATATATATTAAAGGTATTTATTCACCAAATGAATATCTAATATATGGTGTTCCACAAGGATCTGTATTGGGCCCGTTATTATTTATGATTTACATTCTTCCTCTTTCTAAAGTTATTAAACAATTTACTAATATAAATTATGTAATATATGCTGATGATATTCAGTTATACTGGAAAGTACCTACTAGTAGCAATAATGTACCTAATGAGTTAACCAAAATGTAAGAAAGTGGCTTATTCTAAATAACCTTTTTCCTAACTCTTCTAAAACTAAACTACTTAATATTTCCCTTAAACCTTTTATTTTTCCCACTATTACATTTGATTCTACAGTTATTATTCCAAGTGATTGTGCTAAATCTCTTGGAGTAATATTAGATTCAAAATTAGGATTTACTCAATTCGCCACTTCGCAATGTAGATCCGCTAATTTTAATCTTTTTAATAATAGAAAAATTAGAAAGTACTTGAGTACGGAATCAACAATTGCGTTAGTGCAATCTCTTGTGTTATCTAGATTACAATATTGCAATAGTTTACTAATTAATTCCAAACTGAAATTATTTTATGGATTAAATAGGGTTATTAAATCATCTACAAGATTAATCTTTAATATTAAGAGGTGTGACCAAATAAGTATTACAAAAAAATTAGGCGATTTAAATTGGTTCCTTATGGACAATATGTGCAAATTTAAAATACTAAGTATAACTCATAAAACTATTATTTTGAAAAAGCCTATATATTTAAATAAACTCCTTAATGAAGAGCTAATGAGAAACACTCGTCTGCAATATTCAAATTTACTTTCAGTGCCGAAAATAAATCTGATGAGAATTGGGAAAAGATCGTTCGGCTGGGCTGCTCCTTCCATGTGGAATTCTCTTCCCAAGTCATTACGATGTACAAGGAGTCACACCGAATTCAAGAAGAAATTGCGAATTTTGTTGTTAACTATTTAATTAATTTAATTATTTATTTTTATATATTCTCAACACTTGTGAGATTTTAAAATATAACGAGTGTCTAAATAAATAATTACCTTACCTTACCTTACCTATATATATTGTATACAATGGTCTATAGACCTCGACGTGAGCGATAATTAGAAGAGATGAATTTGATGATTCTATTAATATATAAAACACAG